>CAJVPV010000067.1:0-31546 GCA_910591835.1 Acaulospora morrowiae
AAAAAACAAAAAAAAAAAGGCTAGAATAGGAAAAAAAAAAAAAAAAAAAAAAAAAAATGAGGAACTATCTGTTAAAAAATAAAAAAACATTTTGGACAGGATCATCATTATGAAAGAATGTGAAAAGTTTAATTAGGAAAAAAAATATTTATGTGATGAAATTATCTATATGCTTTTTAAATATATAATGTTAAATAAGATATATATTTGTAGTGAGAAAAACATTTAAATGATAGTATATAATAGGATTTAAAGTATATTATCTTTTGTTCAACAATCCTTTCTGCAGAACATAGATATAATATGTCTATCTAGATCTAAGGCTTCCTTTTCAATAGTTGGATATGAATCCAATATGATAGTAGAGCACTGATATAAGCTGCTAGATTATGGAATGTAACTTTCTGGTATTTCATTTTCACTCAAAATAAAATTCTTTTATTCATATTGATTAGGCTTTAACTGTCTTTTTTCTTTAATGATAGCATTTTTGCTTGTAGGTGCAATTCCATTATTGAAGATAATATGAAAATTTTGTATAGTTAGTCATTGTATTATGTTATGGTTATGTTATCAGTGTTTTGATTTTGATACTGCTGGAATCTATACAGGGTACTGATCATATACTCTTCCAATCTGGTATTGTTGTATTGTTTTGATTTTGTTTTTGTGATATGAAATGTGATTGGTATATGATAGGATATAGATTTTTTGATAGGGGTAAACTGATTTCAGTTTTTTGTGTGAGGAAATTTTTGTTGGTAAGAACTAATGACTAGCCAAAGGATATAAAGAATCTTTTATTAGTTATTATCAGTAGAAAACAATATTGTCTCTTATATATATTTATATTTAAGTATTGTTTGGTTATATTTTAAAGATTGTAATTATTTGATATAAAAGAAGACCTAAATATAAAAAAGCTTTTTATTTATCTTTTAATAGCCAAGCTATTTGATTAATATTTTTTACAAAGTATTAAACCTTCTTAAGTGATACTATTTCTATCTTTCCTTGAGATTTATTGCTAGAATCTCTGCTACTTAATAGCAATTCTTAGAATTATATTTCTCTCCAAAGATATAATCTACTAGTTAAAGTTTCTTGGGAGAAAGAAGATTTCCTAAAAAGACAATTTTCATAAAAGGAGTTGTTTGTGGGAAAGAGTTTTTTTTTTTTTTTTACAGTATATTATTTTATATATACTAATTTTTAATAAATAATAAAAAAATATATATATATAAAATTAAAAGTATATAGTTATTTATTAGTAAAAAATCTAAAGAAATTGTTAAATATCAAAATAAATTATTTGATATTTTTAAAAAATAAAGATTTATTTACTTAAAGAAAATAAATTAATCAAAAAAATCTTAAAGAAAAAATAATTATATATAATTATTATTTATATTTTTATAAGATACAGTATTTAAATATTATTAATATTAAATATTTTTATATTAAATAAATATATATATATTTTATAAATAAATATGTAATGATATAGATCTTTATTGATACTTGTATAAATGGAAATACATCAAGTATCTTTTACAATTGAAACAATTGTTGATTTGTATCAATTATATCTAATAATAGTTTTAATTATAACTAACATTACCTATTACCTGTTATAATAATAGCTTACTATTTATCTTAAATCCAACTATGAGAATTATATACTAAATATGAATTCAATATGTCAGATAGGATTTTTATAGGGGAAATACCTATCATTAGTTTAAATCACCTAACCTATAACTTGTTTATAGAGAGCTATATTTATCTTGCAGAGATTGATAGGATTTCTGAACACCTTGATACTTTTCGTTTGGACTTTTGGAAGTGATACTTGCTTCTTGTTACTACTTGCAGCTTTGATAGATCTTTTCTCAAAAATTCACTTCTTTTAAACAAGTATTAGATTGGAATAACTTTAAACTAGGAAATCTTAAGAGAGAATTGAGATAAGACTTATTGAATATGATATATATAGGGAACCTATACAATCTATATATGAAGAAACTTTATAACAATCATTATATATCAATCAGATAATTATTATACTATGATACCTTAACAGAAAGATTACAATTTCAATACTTACCAGATTGATATATGAAATGGCTTTTTATAAGAAACAATATATGATTGATTATAATATCAGATATTATATTAATTTTATTTAATTATCTTTATATAAGATTAAACTGATATCTTGTGATTTGACCTACAGAGTATAATTTCTATACTATGGATCATACATGTGGTCGTATTACCATAAAAGGAAATTTTATCGACAATACGATTCCAAATTAAATACGAATTCCAATTAATTACTATATGTTATTTAGTAATTCTATCATGATATGGTTTTTGAAAAATGGTAGAATTCAATTCTACCACATGTATACTATGGATCTATAGGTCTTTTTATATTAAATATTTATATACTAAATATTTATTTATTTTATAATTAATAGATTTATTAAGAGAAGTTTTAAATAAATATTTAATATTATTTGAAATTTTATTGAATTATACTTATTATTTGAAAAAAAAATAATTAATAAAAAAATATAAAAAACAAAAGGATATTAATAAATTATTAATATATTCAGAAAAGTATCAAACTGAAAAAAATATAATAATAGATAAAATCAAAAAAATAATTATTAAAACAAAATTAATAAAAGATATAAAAATCATTATAAAAAAAATAATAATAAAAAAAGTAAAAATAAAAAAAAAATAACAAATTTTGAAAAAGTTATTAGAATAAAATCAATTAAGAGAAAAAAAAAGAAATAAAAGAAAAAACAAAAAATAATAAATAATTTAATTTATATAAGTGATTTTTTATTATATTCAAATTATTTTATTATTTTATTATTTTATTTTAATATAAATATGTTAAATAATTACATATTATTTTAATTAAATTTATTGTTAAATATTATTATATTATAATTAAACTATTAATGAATATTTATTGAATAATTATCTTGATTTAATATCAAATAACATTAAATAATATAAATTTGACTTGAATTTAATTTATAAAATTATATATAATTTGATAATAAGTTGATATACAAATAATTAAAATTTGATTAATAATAAAAAATATAATATTTATTAATATCAAATAAATAAATATTTTAAATTTTATAATCTTTTTATAAATTATAAATTTTTTTGATTTTGATTTAATAATAAAATAATTAGTTGATTAATAATTAATAATACTGTATAATATAAATTAAAACAAAAGAAATAAAAAATGAAAAATAATTTTTATTAGAAAATAAAAATTTTTAAAAAATTTTTTCAAATACTAAAAGTAATAAAAAAAAGTTTTTTTAAAGATTAAATATTTAAAATAGAATAAAAAATATTTTTTATAAAACTTATTAAACAAATTTGTTTTATTAATTTTATTTCAATTGTTATTTTTTTATTTTTAAAAAATTCATTTTATTAAATAAAAAGTATCAATAAAACAGATTATTTTTATATAATATTAATTTTTTATAATACTGTATTAAATTTGATTATACAGTATATTTGTTTATAAAGAATAAAATTTGTAAAGATTAAACAAATAATATTAATAAAAAATTTATCGCTATATAGGCGATTAATAATAAGAATATTTAATAAACTTTTGAAAATAATAATGAAATAGTCAAGTTTTTTTCAAATTATATTTAGAAATTAAAATAGTCTAAAATACAGTAATTGGTTATACAATGATAATTTAAACTGGGCAATGGAAAACCATTGTAAGTCCGAAACCAATTAGAGTAATCACGCGTGCGAACATACAAGACGTGTTTGGTTTGGCTTAGAATGGTAGTCCCATGCTAACGCTTCGGACAATTAAAATTTTTTATAATAGTTTGATTAATAAATAGTTTAGGTTATATAAATATACTAGATATCCATTAGAATATAGTAGAAATGACAAACAATAAAAATAATGAAATAATAATGATAATCTGACACTTTTAATTGAAAATGAAAAATTTTTTATTGACCAGACAATTATTATTGATGTTGCTGTGGGCACTTAAGTGACACCGTAAAAAAGGTTGCTTGTTATTTGTTTTTTATCGGTCGCGATGTCAAAATAAGCATGGTGATGGTGTTCGGAAAAAGCGTGTGAATAACTGTATAGCGTATTTTCTTTTGTTACTCGCCAAGATCTATAAAGTGACTGATACGATGCTAATTAGAGAATTTGCAGATAAATGACACGGACCAGAGGATAAGTTAGGAAAGTATGCGTTAGGAAAGAAAATACATTCGGAATAATGGCAAAGGCGGTTTCACAGGAGTAGCCACTTTACTTGACATGAATCGCCTGATATCGGTGAGGAATTCTTTTCCGCTTCTAGTATTTTTTGATCTCTTGCATGTCGTCTCGAATTTGTAATTTAACCTAATCGGTGCGGATCGTAATAGAAAATATTTTTGGATAGCCTTTGGCTCATCATCAGGTGAGCACATTACCCCGCACTTTGTGTTTCCATATCCGGAATAGAAGAAATTTAGAAAACCCGGGAAGGTAATTTGGAAGTGCACACATGCACATTATTGTAAGATGACATAGACATATACAATGCCACACTAAAAGTAGGTAATTGACAACAAAGGACTGTTTCCATCAATTATCAGGATCACGAAAGAGGTATAAAAGGGTATCTAGAGCAAATAAAAGAATTACGTCTAACGGTTTTAATGGTATGCAAGGAATGCGAACGAATACATAGCCATTGTCCGTTTTTTGCCAAGTTGCTATATTCAAAGAGTACGCACATACCAAGGTTATCGCTATGCGCGCAGCCGGCGTATCTTGTGTCATTAATCATTTGTGATTTTCTAAATATGTCATGTGTGCGAAATGTTTTTCTGCTAAATGGGATCTTCTACGTGCACAAGGATATGTGTATGTGTATACGAACACAAAGATTTTCAGGGTCTCTCCAACAGGGGTATCCTTGTAATGTTTGTAATGTTGACAAATCAAATTTGTACAAGCCATATGTGTGTACCTACAATTGGCGAAATGATGTAGTTCATTAGCTGATGAGAGCTGGCCAATGGCGAACAGAGCCGGCCAATGACGAACAGATGAAGTTCATTAGCTGATGAGAGCCGGCCAATAGCGAACAGAACAGATGAAGTTAGAATGACGAATTGGGCATTGATATGATATTTAAGCAATCAGATTTGTGTGATGTTTTTCAATTACCTTTGATCAGAGAGACACAGCCTCTTGGTTCATAAAAGACACATGATCGCTTATTTGATGATAGGCATAGGTGTTGGTGGGGTGAGGTTAGTGAGAAACATCAAAATAAAAATAGATGTATAAATGTTTACAGTATATGATTATAACGCCCAAACAGACGCATGTGCGATAGCTGATCGTGAGAGATAAGGACACCTTAAAGGACTATAATGTTCATACAAGCTATTATGTTTATATAATAGAAATCTCGTGAAAACGTATCGTAAGCCGAATTAACATCCATTATTCGTACATGTCTATCGGTATAAGGCGTGAGTAACTGGTTCGACGGGAAAATCGTTAAAAAAAAAAAAAAAAAAAAAAAAAAACGTTCTTCATTTTCCAAATGTCTGTCTATCTGCTGTCATCTACACTATGGAGTGACATTTTCCGACATTCCATGCATTATTTCTTTCTTCGAATAATTTAATATCAAAGCATCGCCAAAATTGGGTAAAGGAAAATACAACAAGAGATCCTGGCAAAATCTTCATCTCCGGGAAAATCAACAATGTTTTTTCTTATCTTCCTTCCTTTCTTTCTTTCTTTCTTTCATGTCCTCAAAGATTTTTTACACCATTCGCGACAATTGGTAGAAGTAGGGAACATGTGCAAAATACTGTTGCCCTAAATGGATATCTTAACGTACAATTTTCACATGAAATTTTGAAAAAATGTAAATTAACAAACGAAATTCGAACGTGCTGTATCGATATGTTATTTAAACTATTATCACTCTGAAAAATCACAATTTTCGGAATTAAATAATGCCTTCGGGGTTTGCTTTTGCTTTGGAAAGTCTGAAATGCATGCCGATACGAATATTGTAAAAAAAAAAAAAAAAAAAACATTAAAAGATACTCCTTTTTGGAATCTTGATAGTGCGTAGTATTCATTTCATTGGTTCCCGTTTGCTCTAATCTTTCAAATTACCAAGACAAAATGTAATCCGTGTAACATGGGCAAGATGTTTGCAATAAAGGTTCCTTCGGATGGGTTAATTCGGTCAAGATTAGTTGGACAAAAACGATTAGATATTATTATTCAAAACTGCGTATTTGAAAAAAAAAAACTGCGGCATGAATTCTTATCAAGGTTTATATTTGTGTGATCACAAAAAATTTTCAAGATCTTTTACTCCTCCATTTGTTTATCTTTATCACCTTTGAATACTTCACGTCAATTAAATCTTTGCTTTCATCGCCTCTCAATACGTTATCTTCAATGTTACTACGGCACAGGTAGATAAACGAAGAAAAAACATTAGTTCATGATGCACTACGTTAACAGGGCCAAGCCCGCAGGGAAATTTATTATGTGATGGTACACAATTGCAGGAAGAATCACTTTTCTTTGGTGACGGTTGGAAATTGACAGGCGTGCTTTTTTTTTCTTTTTTTTTTTTTATAGTTAGCGTGCGTTTATCAGATAATAATCTTGTTTCATTGTCTTCTTACCGTTACAATATATTATGATCTGCGGAAATTCGGTGTCTTATACAGGGCAATTATTTTGGCAAGAAAAATTTTCCCAGCTTCCATTAAGGGTTGACCAAGTATTTGATTTTCTTCAAAAACCTTTGTTCACCAAAAACCAATAGATTCATGGCGACAAAAGCGTTACGAGGTGAGATTCTCACGGTGGCTTGCGATCAGGAAATCAATAAGAAACCATCGCGCAATCAAAAAATTGTGAAAATTCGCGTTCGACTCAAAAAAAGAGATTACCTAATAATTTTTTTCTCAAAGGCACTCGAAAAAAACCGGCTTTTGTTTATGGCACAATTGTACAAAAGATGGGGGTCAAAACGTGGAGATATTAGCCTTTAATGTTTTTTTTTTTAAATGTTTTATGTGAATTTTTTTTCTTTTTGTTAAAGTAAACTTCCTACCAGTGGACAAAAATAATTTCCAAAAAAAGAAATATGAAGGTCTATTCTCTCAAGCGAGCCAACCTAAATTGAATTAACGCTATCATCGGCCATCATAGAATAATTGAATTAACACTATCATCAATCAATTAATCATCATAGACGTACTGTATGTATTAGAAGATAACAATAACGACGAAACAGAAAGCGCACAAATAACGCGAACTAAATTTGTGTCATGATTCCGATTTTTTTTTTGATAAATTGATTAAATTATGTACAAAAAAAAAAAAAAAAAAGATATTAGGCGATAACAAAATAAAAAAAAGAAAAAAAATTTTTTATAATGTGTGGCTGATAAGTTAAGCTACTTGTTATCTTCAGGTGATGACAATTACAAAACTCTTATTATCTTTATCGTGTAATCACCTTGTTGTTGTTTATTTCTGATTTTTTTGAAATAAAAGCACTCGTTTTTCGTTTTTGCTTTTGGCAACTTTTTTTTTCTTTAAAAACAAACGATTCACATATATATTAATAAATATATATATATATGTTGTTTGTATATTTTAAACAATACCGGACTGATACTCCCTATCATCATAATTTTATATAAAAGGGTAACCGCATTATAAAGCAAAAACCACATTCTTCTTGATTAATTCAACGAACATCATAAAAGTAGGTACTTGCGATTTCCCGTCGCTTTTTTGTAATCTAGCCTGGTATCAAGACACAATTCTCTTTCCTTCTTACCCTCCATTTATTTATTTATTTATTTATTTATTTATTTATCTATTTATTTTCTTACGCGCTTATCCTTATCACAAGCAACTTTCTCTTTTATTATTTAAATAACGCGAACCAGTTAACTGACCACCGATACTATCTCTCTTCCTCTTTTCAAGCTCGGAAACTTTACCATCATAATTCTACAAAAAAAAAAAAAAAG
The DNA here is from genome assembly GCA_910591835.1 of Acaulospora morrowiae. NCBI lineage: Eukaryota > Fungi > Glomeromycota > Glomeromycetes > Diversisporales > Acaulosporaceae > Acaulospora > Acaulospora morrowiae. The sequence goes on from CAJVPV010000067.1 coordinate 8,119, forward strand.
TAAAATTCACCATAACATACTTCCATGCCGTATACATCACCGACTGACTCAAAGGCTGCTTCTACTCTTCAAAAGCGGACCGCTATTCCTATCGGAAATTCGGATTATCCTGCAAAAATGACAATTGGCATTTCTAAAAAGAAGCAGCAAGATTTGAGTGCGAGCTCATCTCTCTCTCACAGCATTTCTGCTGATGACTTAAACACAAATTCAACCGAAAAAACAAAACCTGTAGAAAAGAAATTGGAGCCTAACATGCCTTCTAAGCGTGATTCTGAGCGAGATAATGCTTTGAAACAATTTAAGGATATCCTGTCCACTTCTCCCCAACTGGCAGTCTCACCAAGGCGAAAATCGGCTCCCGATTTGTTCTCCCGCAGACCACCGCTCAGGGTTGATTTGCCAAAGACTTCGGATGACCTACCGTGTTTACTGAGGAAAAAAAGCGGCGAAATAGTAAAGCCTTCACTGAAAAAGGGTAAATCGGAACCCACCACTCCCACCTTTCCCAAGTTTGTTCACTTTAACGCCGAACTCGAGCAGATCAAATTATTTGACGAAGCACAGAGACCACAGGCAATATCAGATGTAGAATCGGACGACGATTTCGACTCGACGTCGGAGGATACTGACGATGAGGAAGAAGAACGTACTCTCGTCATCAACATTGTAAACATGCCTCCGATGACCACCGAACGATTCTCAAAGATGTTGTTTGTCGAATCAATATTTTTGTCCAATGACAGGCGGAAACTTCAAGGTCGCGTTCAGGTTCAAAACATTGCTTTCGAAAAGACCGTCAAGATTCGATACACTTTTGATTCATGGCAATCGGTCTCGGAGGCATCGGCCATGTACGCTGAAAAAGTGGCTAATAGAAATTTAACAAATAATTTTGACGTATTCATCTTTGCCATTGATTTGATCGACAACTCCAGAAACTCCATCGATGGAAAGATCTTGTACTTTGCTGTTCAATACACTGTCAACGGCTGTGACTATTGGGATAATAACGGTGGACAAAATTACCAAGTGAACTTCAAACGTATCTCTTCAAAATCGTCGGATGCTACCTCAAATAATAATAGTAATAAGGATAATAATAATAATAATAATAATAGTAGCAATAATAAGTCTCAATCTTCCTTTTCATCAAAATGGTCGGCCCTGGAATCATGCTCCCCACCTTCGTTAAATGTAGCAAAACCTATAACAAAAAAGTCAAGCCGTTATGACATAGGTGTTTCATTGTACGCCGCTCAAAACGCCCGTCGAACTCTTTCGGTGTCTCCAGTAATTTCTTACAATCACGATAGCTACGGTTCATTCTTTCCTAACAGTTGCATTGACGGCATGCCAGGTACCACGGAATCTCCAATCGCGTTAGCTTCATCATGGGATGATTCAAAAGGAATGAAGTCTGAACCATTCAAAACGTCAACACCAATTGCCATTCCAACGAAGCCTACCGTCGGATCGAATACCTATTATGATCTCGTCAATCAATATTACTTCTATCAAGGCTCCCCATACGGTGTCGCCTCACCATACGCTAGCTCACCTCCAGTGATGACATAAATCTTTTTGGAAATTGTTTCAAAATACACCTCTCCATTATTATTATCGTTACTATATCTTTTTTTTTTTTTTTTTTATCCTTTTATCTTGTTTCAACAGTAGATTGTGTCTAATCACATGATCAAGATATTCCCGCACAACTACTTAAGAAACAATCGAAAGAAAAAAAAAAAAAAAAATCCTTTTAACACACTTTCATGCTTACGAACCTTTCTAATTATCTAATTGAACAATCCTACATGGTTCCTATTACCTTCTACGCGTCGGAGTCCCATCCCCCATAACCAATATCCTTCTAGTAGAAATATATATATGAGAACAGAAATTTTTTTTATCATTTAGCAATATTAAAAATTGAGAAACTGGTGGTGGACCAACTAAAAAAAAAATAAGATCAGGCTGGAACGTGAAATGAAGAACCAATGAAGCAAGATTGCTTGCTACCTTTACTCAAACGAGATCACACGTCGACAATGTATCGTTGTTCAGTTTCTTACATTTGTATATATCCTTTGCATTATTCTTACACTCTCACTCACAACAATACAATGGCGATCAGAATGCAAATTTTAAGGGATTGTATCTAGATAAAAAAAAAAAAACACGATTCCTTTTTTTTGCATTGTTTCGTGCGAGTACATTATTTTGTAAGATGTTTCTCTCGCTTCCACGTTAATTCTTTTCTCAAACCATTTCCAAATCACGTTTTTTTTTACCCTAAATATCTTGAATGTAATTAAGATTTGTTAACATTTTCGTCATCTTACTTCTTGGTAAGGGTAGGGTGTACGATACATAAAAAAAAAATTATTATGGTCGATAATAATAAAGAGATTCTCATAAATCACAAATTACAGATAGTGAAAGTGACAGTTATTTGCTGACTAATGGGTGTGTAACAAATGATTTTTTATCATTACGAAATCATTACAACATTTTAACAAATACAGATCATATCGGTCACTTATCTAACCGATCGCCGGAGTTTGAATTAGCCTATATAAATAACTCTGCGATTGTACTCACTACTCGGATTTTTTTTCGTCCTACGTGAAATGAAATGTTTACATTAGACCATAGCAAAAATGAATTTTAATGTATCACACGATATTTCCAATATTTACAGTATATTCTGTTACAGGAATTATTCACGAAACGAACCTGAATGGTTGCAGCGATCAACAAGATCAAAAAATCGTTTTTAATGTCTTTATTTCTAACCGAAATCATTCGATTTTTCAAAAATCTTAAACAAGTGTGATCAAAATAATGAAGTGTCTAATCGAAATCATTCGAATCAAGAACCATTTAAGTTTCAATTTTACGCCCTCGCATTATTTATTACACATTTTTAATTTATTATTATTGTTTTATCCTTCGTCAGACCGTCTTATAAATATTTTTTAAATAACTCTTATAGTGAATAATTAATTAATCTAAATAGTAATGATAAACAATAACATATCCTAAATATAGGGGATACGTGATGTCATATAGAAATCATAATTTTCTTTTTGTAAAAAAAATAATTAATTTTTTATTTATTCTATACCAATTCTGATTTTTACGATTTATTTGGTTAGTAATTCAATTTTTTTTTTCTTTGTCATGTTGCTTATTATTTTTAATACTCTTAAAAAAATTATTAATCATCATTATCATTTAATTATTATCCTAATAAAATATTTATTTGTTATACTCATTATATAAATTGTATTGTTGGATTTGATGATTTATTTTTAAGGAATTATTTTATATTTTATATTTTATATTATATTTTATTTTATATGACTTAATTATATTAAATTGTTTATTTTATTTAATTTGAATAATTTAATATTAATGTAAAATTATATATAATTTTTTATTTATATAATATATAATATAATTTATAATCAATATTTTAATAAAAAAATTTTTTTAATATATATTATTTTATTTGTTCTTATTTAACAATATATAATTAAGATATTTCTTATTTATTATTTCAATTTATTAAAATTTTCTTGATATATAGTTTTTTATTATATTGTTTTTAATTATATTTTAAAAATATTTTTAATTAAATTCAAATTCAAAAATTATTATATAATTGATTTATAACACTTAATCTATTTAAATTATTAGTTTATTTATTATTAAGTCTTTTTTATTTTAAAATTTTTTATATACTTATAAATTTTTTTTATATATTTATAATTTGTTAAAAAAATAATATACTGTATATATTATTTTTTATTTTTTAAATATATAATATGTTGCAAAAAAATTCATAAAATTTTTTATCATAAAGATATAAATATTTTAATAGAAAAAGAGTTTATTATTATAATTATAATATTTAATTAAAAATTAAATTAAAAGTTTTTATATATATGTATATATATATATATATTTATAATTTATTATAACTTTGCAATTATTAAAAATATTAAAAATCTTATTTTTTTTTATATAATTTAATTAGAATTTTGTAATAAATATTTTATAATAAATGAATTTCAATTTTAAATTTTTATTTGATAATTTATAAAGTATTATTACTAGATTAAAGATTCATAAATTTTATTAAAATTAATTTATTTTTATTTTTATTATTATTATTTTAAAAAATAAACATGTTTAAATATAAATCTTTTATTAAAATATAATATTTTAATTGACATCAAATATTTTTATAAATAATTAATATATAAATAATTATTATAAATTAATATTATCTTAGGTAAAGAGTGCTAGCAGCACATAATCTTTATTAAGTGATTTATATCCAATTATATAACTACAAGATCTATTTAAGTTAACCTATACATAAATTAATATTATCTATATTAATCAAAATTTAATTATTTAATATATTGAATTATTATTAAATTATAATTAAATTCAAGTTAAATTTATGTTTTTGATATTACTTAATATTAAATTAACATAATTATTTAATAAATATTTATTAATAGTTTGATTATAATATAATAGTATTTAATAATAAAATTAATAAATAAAATACAATTATTTGATATATAATTTAACTATAATTTAATATATTTTAAGTTTAAAAATTTGATAAAATTTTTATATATTGTATATATTTTAGTATTTAATTTCATTATTATTTAGTAAAATAATAATTAATAAAATTTGACTATTATTTATAATTATAATTAATAAAAAGTTTATTAAAATATAATAATAATTTAATTTAATTTAAATATAATAAAAAATTATTTATATACTGTAAATCAAGTTATTTATTATCTTTTATTTTTTTATTTTTTTTATTTTTTTTTTTAATTAATTTTATTTTAATAATCTCTAAAATTTGTTATTTTATATATTTTTATTTATTTTTTTCAATTGATTTTTTTTAATAATTTTTATATTTTCTATTAAGTTTACTTTAGTAATTACTTTTCTAATCTCACCTATTATTATTATTATTTTTTTTTTGATAAAGAAGGTGATTGATGCTTAATGGTTTTTATTGAACTTAATTCAAGCCATATACATGAATGATCTTATACATGCTAATATTATTATTAACTGTAAGTTTAACCACTACCTAATCCACCTGTGACCCAACTATGCTAACCTATACCACGAGTGTATTGTCTATATACCGGGTGGGATTTACAGGAGATGGAAATCCTATCATCAGTTTTAAACCACCTAACCTGCTAGTCCATTTTTGTCAAAGGGCATACGAGGTAACCTTTTTTATACAAGTCAATCCAGAGACATCCTGATCACCTCTTTTCGCCTAAGCTAGGATATAGACTTGTTATAGGAACATATGTTAATACTTTGGTAGATTATCTTTTCACATCATGTCTTCAGCTTATGCAGCTATGAATGGGATTCCACATGTGTATGTACCTTTTAGTAGATGCTCTGAAACTGTAATTCTTAGTTGACACAAACTACTAAATCTAGGGATATAAATGTCAAGTAGAGCGTGACACTATTTTTCTCCTAGTAGACACTTCAAGGAAATTCGGTTGGCTTAAGCTATCAAATCTAGGGGCATAAATGTCAAGCAGGGTACAACTCCTACATATAGATAGTATGGACCCGTTATTTACATCATACGTTAGTGTCCATATCGATGATCTCTTCAAGATTTCCTACTTGTATCAACATGTTATACTATGGAATCTGCCGTATCAGGGAGGGATGTAAGCTTATTACCGGAGTTAAACCAGAAGCCTTTCCTTATACAACCTTTCCTACTTCAACCTGTTTTCAGCCCGCGATCATCAGAAAGACCAGAGGTTCCATCTTCATACAGCCTAACTAAATTTGGACAAGATCCAGATGTTTGGGTACAACATCTGTGAGAAATCTGGTAAACTCACAAATAAAGGATAAATTTTTATGCATTTGCTCCCTGTGGGTATTGAACTAGGAATATGCATTTGAAAACCTGGGAGCACTATCCACTGTGCTATGGACCTACAGGTCTAATCTTACCTATTATTTTGTTTCTTTAATTTGATATTCTTTTAAATATATTAAAAATTCTTTAACAATCTTTAATTTTTTATATTTTTTATTATTTCTTTTATTTCTTCTTTTGAAAAATAAGTTTAATTTGATAAATTTTTAAATAATATTATATAATAGTAAGTTATAATTATATAATTTTCTTATAAATTATTTTTATATATTAAATTCAATTTAAATATTTATTTAAAACTTTTTTTAACAAGTTAATTAAATATATAATAAATAAATATTTAATATATAAATATTTAACTTTAATAATATTTAAATATTTTATAAAAATATTAACTATAATTATATATAATTATTTTTTTAAAAATTTTCTGAATTAGTTTTATTTTTTTTAGGTAAATAAATCTTTATTTCTTTAAAAATATCAAGCAATTTATCTAGATATTTTACAATTTCTTTAGATTTTTTACTAATAAGAAACTGCATAATTTTAATTTTTTATACTCTTTTCTTTATTATTTATTATTATTTGTTTTTGTTTTTTCTGTAATCAAATAAATATATATAAAGTTTATTTAATCTTATTACAAAATATATATAAGTTGATTGATTTTGCTTAGATAAACTATAGTAATAAACTGCAGGCAATAATCTTTAATATCAAACTTATAAGTAAGTAAATATAAAAGAAAGCAACCTTTTTTATCTTTAAAATCACATCTAGAGATATTTGTTTTTAATGCTAAGTGAGGCCTTCCTCATACTTTATTGATTAACACATAATTAATATAATATATTTTTTTTATAAAATCAAAAAAGAATGAAGTATATGACTATACATATTGGCCTGCCACCATAGACAGATATATCATTTGAAAAACCTTTAACAGGAAAAACATGAGGAACTATCTGTCAAAAATAAAAAAAATAAGAAAATATTTTGGGCAGGATCACCATTATGAAAAGATTTGAAGAGAATGTAGAAGTTTGATTATTGATATTATCTTTTATCCAACAATTCCTCCTGCAGGACACAGATTTAATATGTCTACCTAGGTTTCAGCTTCCTTTTCAACAGTTGGGCGTGACTCCAACACGGTAGCAGAGCACTGGCATAGGCTGCCAGATTACGGGGCGCAATTCCCTAGTATTTCACTTCCACTCAAAATAAGATTGCTCTCATTCACATTGATCAGGCTTTAGCTATCTTTTTTTTTTAATGGTAGCATTGCTGCTCGTGGGGCACAACTCCATTGTTGGAAATAATAAGTAGGTTTTGTGTGGTTAGGTGTTGTGTAATGTGGCTGTGTTAAAGTAAATTGGGTATTGGAGCCAACTCCAATTGCTTGTTATGTTTTGGATGTATGTTAAGTTAAATATTACCAGAACCTGCACAGGGCACAGATCATGTGCTCTCCCAATCTGGTAGGTGTCAGTTTATTGTTAGTATTATTGTTGTTGTTGAGGCTATTGTCGTTGTTGTTTGTGAACTATTATTGATGTTGTTGTGGCTATTGTTATTGTTGTTGGTTGTTATGGATTATTATTGATTTTGTTGTGGCTGTTGTCATTATTGTAATGGATATACGAGAATTTTTTGTAAAAAAATGGTTGTAGACGAGTTTGAACAAGTATTGTTTTTAGTTAAGGGTTATGAGCAGGTTTGAGCAGGTATTGTTGTGACTGTTATTATTGTTATTATGGATGTGTGAGAATTTTGTTGTGAAGACTGGTTGTAAACGAGTTTGAGCAAGTGTTGTTTTTAGTTAAGGAGTGAAAAAGTTTGATTGGTTGTTGGATATGTGTAGATTGTTATTGATATTGTGTATGTGTGTGAATTTTTATTGTAGAGACTGGTTATAAACTGGTTTGGACAGGTTTTGTTTTTGATTAAGAAGTAAGACAATTTGATTGGTTGTTGAGTATGTGTAGATCTTTTGGAGGGGTAGAGCTAGATATGGTTTTTGAATATTTGAAAAAAATTTGAAAAAAAAAAGAATAAATTTGTAAAGGTTATGTTAAGACAAACATTAGATCCAGTAATTTTGTTTGAATATATTATTAGGAAGATATTTATGATATAAAAAGAAAAGGAGGAGAAGAGAAAGATAATTATAATGGTCATATGTAAAAGGGAAGGTACCTAAAAACAAAATTATGAAGGAGGACTGCCACGGGCCTTTCCCAATGCAACCAAGAGCTAAGGAAGACTCCCAACTTGCTTAGGTCTTGATCAGAGGTCCCATCCCAATACAACAGTGTTTCTTAAAGTTTTCATGTCCTTGGGTGTAAAGCTTATTTGCCTTAGAAAAATAAGGAGAGAAAGACGCTTCTTGGAAGAAGATTTCCAAAAAAGGAAATTTTCAAAAAATCAGCGGTGAACGGGTGAGAGTTTTTTTTTTCAATATTTGTTTAAGATAGGTATTCAAGACAGTAGAATAATTTATACAATATAATATATTATATATTACTTGTTTTCTGAAAAGATTTAATAAACAGTATATACTTATTTGATTATAAGAAATATATATACTGTATATATATATGTTAATTTATTTTTATATATAATTTTAAATTTTATTAATCTACCCAGTCATAATTCAGTGGGCTAAAGCAGGATAGAACTAACCTATGAACCACAATTCAACCCTAGCTGAAGGCAATTCATATATCCCAAAAAATAGGGACTTTGTGTCACTGTTTCTGTAACTCGTGATAAAAAGCAATTTGGATTGTTCTAGTGATCAAGGAGCCTTATGGATATATTATATTCCATAGGTTAAAAAGATAGATGATTTAATTAATAAACTTTTATATCAAATATTACTCAAAAAATATTTTCAAAAAGGAAAAAAAGTTTTATAGAATCTTTCTAATAGCAGAAAAAAAGATATAAATAGCTAAAACCATTAGTTACATAATTATTAGTAAAAGTTGTATATATTCAATGGTAATAAGGATCTGGTCGGGATGCAGGAGATTGCTTGTATCATGTGATGTTCTATCCTAAGGAGTATACTTGTAATGGTTAATTGCATAACCTCATAAAATATAACCTCACATATGTTACTAGGTTAGATTAGAAAGGGTAAGGTTGGGTCCAATTCCCAGACAAATTTGGTGTACTGGTATACCCTCATTCTACCAATAATATCTCACCAACTAAATCTTAGTAAGTCTTGACTAAACTAAATAATTGAAAATAATAGTAATGGCTATTGACAAAGATTATCAAGTTAATAAAATACATCGGCTTGTTTAAAATATAGCAAATTCACTTACCTCCATATTTATACTTAAAGGCTTAGATCTAAAACAAGTAGTTAGGAACTTCTATAATGCATCCATATATCTCAAAGAAACATCAAAAGATATAAAAAGAATAATAATGGATTCCTAAATTGATATTGGATATAAAATATATATATATATATATATATAATTCTAAACTTTATACTTGAATACTTATCTTTAATAGATCAGTGAATCAATAACACAGTGGATAGTACTTCCTGATCTTCAAATACATGTCTTTAGTTTAATATCCATAGAAGATAATATATAAAAAATTACCTTTATTTATAGATTTATTAGATTGCCACAAATATCATATCCAGACATCCAGATTATAATCAAATCCAATTAGACTGTATGAAGATAGGACTTCGGATCTTTCTGATAATTGCAGGCTGAAAACAAATCGAAATAGAAAAGGTTGTATAAGGAAAGGCTTCTGGTCTAACTCTAATAAAAGCCCCAAAATTCTCTTTCCTGGTATAGCAAACTCCATTATATAAAGAATACTCTAGCCTAAAGCTATTCCAATTTGACATTTGCTTAAAAAAAGAGGACCCTAAAGGAAATTTGAAGCCACAGATAGTGACAAGGAGTATAAGTATCTTTTCTAAGAAACTAGATAAAAAGTATTCAGGTTATTTAGGTGTTCTAATTAATTTTGTAAGATATAGGATCTTCAATAGCAAGCAGCCATAAGATTTTCGAATCAGAACTTAGCAAGAAGGTTGGATTTAAACTAGTAGCAGAACTTTTCACCTCCTGAATTTGTTCCATTTAGCATGTGGGCCCCATTTTTGCAGTGGTAAGTTCATATAGCTAGGTTAAATAGGTAATAGGAATAGATTAACTTAAATAAACTTTTGATATAATATATAATTTGTTGAATATAAATAACTCAATAAAAATCAATATGTCTAGTACCTTTTACCTTAAAAAAAAAAAATACCTATTTTAATAAAATTATTTCTAGATATAATTTTGAAAATAAATAGGATCTATGGGTCCATAGCATAATGGTTAGTGCTCTACAGGTCAAATCACAAGATATTGGTTCAATCCCAGGTAAAGGCAGTTAAATAGAATTAATATAGTATCTGGCACCATAACCAATCATGTACTGTTTCTTATATGAAGTCACTCATATATCAATCCAGTAAGGCATTGAGATTGTGATTTCCTGTTAAGGTGTCATGACGTAATGATCATTCAGTTGATGCATGATAATCGTTGAGAAGTCCCTTCATATATAGGTTGTGCAGGCTCCCTGTGTATGTCATATCCAATAGGCCGAATTCGACTCATTTCAGGATTTCCTAGTTTGAAGCTATCCCAATCTGGCGCTTGTTTAAAAGAAGTCAGTCCCATGAAAAGGATCTACCAAAGCCGCAGGTGGTGACAAGGAGCAAGTATTCTTTCTGAGGATCCAAACGAAAAGTATCATGGTGTCTGGAAATCCGATGACCAAACCACTATAGGATAGATATCAGCTCTCAGAAACTGGGTTATAGATTAGGTGGTTTAAACTAGTGGTAGATATTCCCCCTTATAGAAACCCTACCTGATGTGTTGGATTCACCTTTAATGTATAATTCTCATAGTTGGGTTAAAAAAGATGGATGATAAGCTAATATGTCAAAGTATTAGGCAATGTTGATTTACAATTATAGATTATATAATCGGTACAAACTGTACAATTTCCAATTGTAAAAGGATACTTGATATAATTCATAGATTACTCATGTATCAATAAAGATTTGCATTGTTACATGTTTATCTATAAAAAAAAAATTTTTTTGAAGATAAATAAAATTGCTCATTCTTGCTTACTTATATAAAAATAAGTATCAAAATTATTGTCTGCAATTTATTATAACAGTTTATTTTAAAAAATCTTAATTATATTCATATTTCTAATTATTTTTTTCTCTTCTTAATCTTGATTTACAAAACTTTTTTGAACTTATTTATAATTCTTCTTTCCTCTTTTATATCTTGTGATGAATTATCTTGATTAAATTTTCTTTTAATAAAAACTAAAGATATTTCTCAAGTATTTTTTTTTTCTTCTCTTGTAATTTGTTGATCTTTATTTCATTACAAGATTTATATATTCTTATTAAAGTTCTTTGATTTATTTTTTTCTCTTTTCCTTTTTTGAATTAGTATTTTAATGACTATTTGTTTTTTTGAACTTTTTTATATCTGGAATTTTATAAGTGTTGTCTTATAAGCTTGCATTATGCTTTTAATATTTTAAACAATAGCTTATAAGCTTGAATACAAAAGATTTTGATAGTTTTTAAACCAGTTTTCTATTTTATAACTTTTTTCTTCTTTCATTAACCTGTATATAGATTAATTAATTCTTTGATCAATTCTTTCCATTATTATAAGAGTCAAGTAATTTTTCTTTAATTCAACTTCTTGAAGCTAAAGTATTTTGAAATCTATATCTTTATAATCTTTTCTTATAGAATTGATCATAACTTTTCTCTCTTCATTTTTATTTATTTGTATATTAGGAAATAATCTAATATTTCTTTTTCTGTCTTATAGAATATATATTTTGTGTCTCTACTATAATTTGTTTTATTATATTTTATAAGATTGTCTAGGGTAAAAAGCTTATTATAAATTAATCTAGTCTTAAATGTTCTATTTCTTATTTTTACTAAAATAAAGTACTTAATATGTTTTTTTTTTTTTTGCAATATTTTCAAAATCCTTTTTAATTAATTTCTTCTAAGTTTTAATTTTCTTCTATCTGGCTTGAATTCTATTCTAATTGGCTTATTAAATTAGAATTTTTTTTTAGTATAGCTTTTTAATAAATAGTCTTATTAAAGTATTTATTGAAATATTGTTCCAAAAAAAATTGAGATTAATAAAATTTTCAATAGTTCAATCCAATAAAATTTTTGTTTTTTTTTGATTGCTTTAATTAATTAATCTATTTAATTATTAGCTATATCTTAACTATATGCTTTAATCTTAGTTAATTCAATTTGAATTTTTTTTTTTTTTTTTTTTTAAGATAAATGGGCTAAATTATTGCATTTGAACCATACATTGCAGTCTTATACATACTATTGTAATATTACTACTAACTGTAAGTTTAACCATTACCAATCCATCTTAATTGCCCAGATACCAACTTGCATCATGTGAGTGGATTTATAACCAGGTTTATAAAGGACAATTCTCACCAAGCATATGTTAATCTTTTGCAAATTATCTTGCCAATCACATTATTTCTGGTTCATGCAGCTGCGATGGATTTCCGCACATATGTACACTTTCTAGTAAATACTTTGAAAGTTGTTTCTATAGTTGGCACACACTACCAAATCTGGTGGCTCGGTTGCTAACCAAGTGGGATACAACTTCTAAATCTCTTAATAGATATTTTATAAGTTCTCAGTTGGCTTAAACTATTAAATCCAGGGGCATAAATGTCAAGCAGGGCACAACTTCTACACAATAATAATGCTTACTAATATAGATATATTAATGACCTTATCAATGATCCCTCCAGATGTCTTGCTCTGCATTAATATATGGTATTCTATTTCTAACCAGAAATGTTATAAGAAGAAGTGAAAGAGAAAACTGAAAGTAATACTTATTGTAATAAATAGAACTTTGTAGAAGTAACTATCTTAACAGGAAGAAATATCAGGTACTATGGGAAAACAATCATCAAGCCATCTTATTCGAAAGCAGACATCTCGTTACCTTTTTCGTCTTTTTTTTTCCAACTGATTATTGTGACACTAACCAGATGATCGTCACATCACATCACCTTTTCTAGAGATCACAATATTGATACCCACCAGATCAGTGTGTGAACTGGCTTCTTACAAGAAACAGCATATAAATGGTTATGGTGCCAGATATTATATTAATTCTATTCCATTACCTTTACATAGGATTGAACTGATATCTTATGATCTGACCTGTGGAGTACTAACCACTATGCTATAGATCCACAGGTTTTTCAATTTGAATTTCTTTTCTAATTAATGTATAATCAAAATTGCCAATTGAAAACCTTCTCTATTATTATTTATATTTATAGCAACAAGTTTATTTATCTACTATTATATTATATAAAATAATCTTTAAACTATTTAAGTTTTTCAATTTATGATTTAATATATTATATCAAATTATATAACTATTGACTATTTATATGGTTCCAAAAATTGAAATTGTATAGACTTGCATGGACTTACATACATATAAAAAACATAAATAGATTATAATACACCTATTAAATTTATTATAAAAGTTGAAATCAAATGAAATTAATTATAGAATCATTAGAATCCTTAGCTATTTAGATTAATCTATATATTTTTTCTTACTAACATTATATAATATTATTCATATATACTAAGGCAACTTGTCTAATAGATAAACTTCTAGTATTTTTCTTATTAATAATTTATTTACTAAAGTCTATTAACCATTTGTAATCATACTATATTTTTTTATTTTTATAGATAAATATACAATGATGCAAATCTTTATTAATACATAAGTAATCTCAAATTACATCAAATATTCTTTTACAATTGAAAATTATACTATTTGTACTGATTATATAGTCTACAATTATAAATCAACACTACCTAATACTGTAACATATTAGCTTACCATCTATTTTTTTGAATCCAACATATGAATTATATATCAAAGGTATGATATTTTACATATTGGATAAGGTTTCTATAGGAGAAAATACCTACTATTAGTTTAAATTATCTAACCTATAATCCAGTTTCTAAGAGCTATATCTATCTCACAGAGGTTTGGTCATTAGATTTCCGGACATCTCGATACTTTTCGTTTGGATCCTCAAAAGGAATACTTGCTTTTTGTCATCACTTGTGGCTTCAGCAGATTCTTCTCAGGGAATCGACTTTTTTTAAGCAAGTGCTAGATTGTGATAGCTTCAAACTAGGAAATCTTGGAATGGTCAGATTCGACTTATTGGGTATGATATATGCAGGGGAACCTATACAACCTACATATGAAGTGACTTCACAATGATTATCATATATTAATCAGATGATTATTACATCATGATGCTTAATTGAAAATCACAATCTCAATGCCTTACTGGATTGACATGTGAATGGCTTCTTATAAGAAACAGTACATGATTGATTATGGTGCCAGATACCATATTAATTCTATTCAACCACCTTCATTTGGGATTGAACTGGTATCTTGTGATCTGACCTGTGAAGTACTAACCACTGTGCTATGGACCCATAGGTCTAATTTATACTATATTCTGATTTTTTAATTTTTTAAATTTTATATAAAAGAGAGTTATAAAAAATTCTTTAAAGAAGTAAAAAGATTTTTTATCTTGATCAATACTATTACCTATTATAACTTTTTTCATAAGACCTATATTTGTGATTATTTTGATTAATTTATTTTGCAAATAATTCTAATATCAATTTGATAATTTTGAATAAAATTTTTATTTTCAATAAGACTTTTTTAAATATTATTAGGCTAACTATATTATATACTTTGTTATATCTTGTAATAGAATCCAAAGTTTTTTTTATTATTCTTTAACCTCTTTATAGATATTACAGTGGATGGTCAAAAGTTACCAAACAGTTCAAATGCCAATAATAAAATTTTTTATTTTATTAATTATATTTGTAAAAAAAATTTTTTTTTTAAATATATATTATTTTATTAATATATTTAATATTTTAATATTTTGTAGATTTCCTATATACTGAAATCACAGCTGATACCTGTCTTGGCATGCTATTTACCAGTAATTTGATTGTCAATGCAGGGATTTTTTTTCATACAGATTTAATAAACTTTTCAAGTTCTGTCAAATTACATGACTTATTTTTACAATTTTAAATATTTTTCTTGATCTCAGCCCAAAGATTTTCTATTGAGTTTAGGTCTGGACTTTGTACAGGTCACAAAAGAAAGTAAACAATTTTTTTTTCACAAAATTCCATAGCCACTTTTGAATGGTGAGATGATGCATTATCATCTTGAAACCAGTAGTCATTATTGGAAAACATATGTTATAATGTAGGCAATATATACTTACGAAAAATTTCAGTATATGATTTTCCAGTTACAGAATTGTACAATAAAACTATCGAATCCACTCCTTATCATGAAAAGCACACCCAATGCATTTGACTTGGACTGTACTTGACAGTTTTTGCAATGCAATCCAAAAGTCACTCTTTCCTTGGTTTTCTCCAAACACAGCTATTTCGAAGTTGCTGGAATTGTGAAAATATTAATTAATCACTCTATAATACTTTGGACCAATCATTTGTTATCCAATTCTTATGTTCTTTATACTATACCAATCATGCTTCGATATTCTTCAGTGAAATCAAAAATTTGTACTGGGTGATATAACTTTTTAAGCCCACAAAACCAAGAGTATAATGGACAGTATATATAAAAAGTATCTGACCAGTTTTTTTTTGCCAAAGAGTTTGTATTTTGTTAACTATAAGATGATGATTTTTTTTAGTAACCATTTTCTTGAAATGGTTATATTGTGATGCCTTGATAAGACAAGGTCATCTGATCTGACGTTTCAATACAGTAGAATTTGTTTCGACATAATGTTTTACAGTATTAAAAACTGTAGTATGACCACAATTAACTCTTTTAGCTATTTGGGCATAAGAATCACCATGGCTGTGTCCATAAATGATAGCAGCCCTTTGTGCTTCCGTTAGTTTTTTTCTTGACATTTCATATAGATCACCTAAAAAAAAAAAATTAAATTATAATAAATTAAATAAATATATAAAAAATAAAGAAAAATGTAAATAAATAAATACATAACTATGACTTGTTTATAATACAATTTCATATAAATTGAAAGTCATGGAACTCCTCCAAAAAATTTTTTTTAAACTGTTAGGTGACTTTTGGCCATCCACTGTAGATAAGAATCTGTTTAACAAGTAGACTTTTAAGTACCTAATATATTCTTTAAGTGATTTTGAATAAATTTTTTTCTTTTCGACAGTAAGAAATTGTTTTCTTTTTTGATTGGATATTTTAAGGTTGATAATTAATTTGATTTTCTTTTGGTTGTACTTGATGGAGTTTAGAAATAGAAAGAAGTAAAAGGTATTTGTTGCCTCTTATAAAAATTATATATTTAAATTAAAAAGAATATTATTATTCATATAAGCAAGAACTTTAGAAATTGTAGAGTATTTGATTAATATTTTAATAATTATTGGATTATAGAAAATAATCCATAGAAGAGAAGATAAAGTTTTATCTTGATCAAGTTCTTTACTAACTTTTAAGAACTTTTTTTCATTAAGAAGATTAAGAACTAATAAGATAATTTTGAATAGAAGTTTGATGTATTTTATAGTCTTATTGAAACTAGAAAGATTAATAAAGTCAAAGACTTTAGAGATATCAAAGGATGCTGCTCAAATTTCTTTGTTTAGATTGTTTATAATATTAATATTTGAAGTAACAATTGCAATTGATTTCAAGATACTCTGGTTTTCAAGATCAGCAAAGTTTGAATCTAATATAGTTTTATATTTTAAAATATTGATAAAAAATTTATTATTGATTATTTTTGTAAAGATTTTTCTGCTTGTTTTAATAAAAGAAATTAGATGTATATCAGTAAGATCATATAACCATACGATTTTTTTTTGTCAAGAAAGTAATGGCTAATTGTTTTTAGAATATAGATACTTGACTTGATAATATAGTATTGTTAAATAGGACTAAGATATATTTCTTTACTATTGGATCTATTTGAATTCAAGCTTTATAGAAAATTAAAGTAAGTTTAGAGGCTTTATATTTGGATAGGTCAATGAATACCTTTCCAATTCTTGATTAGAAATTACTGTGATAATATTATTAAAAGCAATGTCAAGGATATGATTTAAAGATTCATACTTTATATTATTAAGAGAAAATAATTTAAGATTAAGAATTCTTTTGAAATAAGTAAAATTATTGTTATAAGTTCTTTAGGATCATCATGAAGCTAATCATTATTATTTAATAGGATGGAAAGGTCATGAAAGGGCTTTAGGTCTTTTAAAGCTTTTTTGAGTATATTTTTTGGTCTAGTTCAGAATATATAATAGTTTGATTCTATTTCTTTTTGTATTTCTTATATAATAATTTTGTTTAACTTGAATAGTTTTTCTCTAATCAAAATCTTCAAGAGTTTTTTTAAATCCTTGATGCCTAGAAGTCTATTGATAATTTTCTGCAGTATTGTTAAAATAATTGTTGAAAGTTTTGAAAGCAAATTATTTTTATATTTGTTTTTTCTTTTGTTAATTATCTTTTTTGTAACTTTTATTGCTTTGATATAATATTTAAGAGAGTTTATGTTATAAGTGGATAATATATATTTTCTTTTTGAAATATTGTTATTAAGGGTATTTTTGATAAAATTATTTATAAAAATTCCAGATTGAAGTATTATTGACTAGGTACATAAGTTCAATATTTTCTTGGAATACTTTGATGTTCTTTGAACTGGTCTCTTTGAATTGGTAAATTTTTGATATTAAAACTAATTCTATTTGACTTGTATTCGAACCAGTTCAGAATAATAGTTACTTGTTTATGGTCAAAAATTATAGTTGTTTGTTTATGAACTTTGTATAAAAGTATTTTGTTTGTTAGATTATTAGTGATCCAAATTTGATCAATTCTAAAAACATTATTATTTGTGAAATATATATATTGCTATTACTTTAGCTATATCAACAAATTTGTGAAGGTAACAATAGATACAATATGTCTTTTATATGCCAAGGTTTGAACATTTATATAAGAAGTATATATGAAATATATGTTGAAGTCTCTTGTGAGAATGTAATGTTTATTGTAATGTTCTTTAATAAAATTCTTAAAAATTCTAATGGCTGTTTTTCTTGAGTTTGAATTATAAAGAAAGTAATATAAAATAATTATTATATTTATTTTTAATTTGAATTTTAGATGGGCTGCATATTAGAATTTATTGCTAATAAAAATTTTAAAGATATAGTTGGTTATAGTTTTGATAAGAAATATAGTTATGTCATTGCTAACTAAATTATTAAACATACTTGTTATAATAGTAATGTTGTTTAGTATTGTAAAAAGTAAACTTGATTTTGTAATTTTTGCTTTAGAATAGTAAAGAATGTGTCTTTTACTTGTTAAAGATTTAATAAGTTCAAATAGTTTTGCTCTGTTATTAAAATCTTTAATATTGAGTATAGAGATTATAATAGAATTTTTAAGAAAAATTGTAAATATGGAAGAAATATTGTTAAGAAAAGATAATATAGTTGTTGTAATTATAAGAGAAGTATTATTGGTTAAATTATATTTGAACAATTTACTTAAGTTAATTATTATTGTATTTATAATTAAGTAAACTTAAATAGGAGAGTCAGATTTGGATCAGATAACTTTGGTTTGACAAGAAATTTTATTAGAAGTTTTTCAAAGTAAAACAATTTCTTGAGAGGTTTAATTTTATTTATAAGAGTTTTATCCTCAATTATAGGAAGAGATAGTATAATGTTTTCAAACTTAAGTATTTCTTATATAGTGGTTAGATTAGGGAGGTCAAGCAAGAATGGAGAAATCCATTCTCTTAGAATTTTTTTTATATAGTTGTCCTTAATTCTTCTAATTATTAAGTTAAATTTTAAATAATTTCTGTTAAGATTTTTACTTGTGATTTCTAGTTCTTTTTCTATCAAAAAAAATTTTCTAAAATGTTGAATTTTTTTAATTGGACTAAATCTTCTTTGATCTATTTGAAACCTAAAGGAAGTTTGAAGAAATATTTGTTTCTAAGTTGTTTAATAAAATCTTTGGTTTCATTTTAATTAATAATAAGTAGAATATTATTATTGTTTTGTTATATTAGTGTGCTGATGGCAGGAATCTCTTGACTTTAATATAATCCTATAATAATTTTTTAAATATATAGTTGTTATTTTTGAGAATTTGAATGACTTCTAAAATTTTTTTTAAATTATTGTTCACTGGAAAGTAGTAAACAATATATTTAAGTAGCTTTATGTAAAATAAAAAAAGAAGTTGCTTGGGTGATAATATTAAAGTATAATTTAGGTAATTTGTTAAGGATATAATAATGGTTTCTTAATATATTATATAACAATTCTGATCTTGACTGCATCATGAGATCCATACTGCATTCTATAAACCGGATGCCTCAGAAGATATTAGATTCATCCCTAATAATCTGCAAGTTTGAAACATGTTTCCAAACAATTGTTAGTATAGTTCTGAAAATTGGAATCACATAGACTCGCATGGACTCGCATATATATAAAAAACATATGTGGGTTATAACCCACCTATTAAATTTACTATAAGAGTTGGAATCAAATGGAATCCAATATAGAATTGTTAGGATCCTTAATTGTTAGACACATGTATTGTATAATTTTAATTCCTGATAATATGACATGCTATCAAGTATCACTAATTAAATTACTATAAGCTAATGTAACCAAATTAGGAGTATAAGACCATAAAATATGCATATTATTTTTCTTTTTATTCTTTTTATTTATTTATTTTTTTTTCGGATAAAAAGTGTTAATAGCATATAATCTTTATTAAGTTATTTATATCCAATTATATAACTACAAGATTCATTTAAATTAATCTGCATTCTTACCTATAGCCTTATCCAATTATATCAACTTATCACCTATAAGTATAAGATCATATACCATATAAGATTTTTAGAAGATAGAAATTCTACCACTAGTTTTAAATATGATCCCGAAAATTGGAATCGTATAGACTCACATGGACTCATATATATATAAAAAATATAAGTAAGTTATAACCCACCTATTAAATTTACTATAAGAGCTGGAATCGAATGAAATCGAATACAGAATCATTAGGATCCTTTGTTTTAAACTATCTAACTTAATTTAGATCCTGGCAGTTGTTATTTGGAGCATGTATCTTTTAAGATTGATTAGAACATCCAGATAATCTGTTCAATACTTTTTATCTGGTTTCTTGAAGAAGGTATTATATTCTTTGTCACTATCTATGGCTTCAGATTTCTCTTTTTATCAGATTCTCTTCTTTTAAGCAAGTGCTAGATTGGAATAGCCCTAGGCTAGAGTATTCTTTATATTATAAAGTCTATTATATTAGGAGAAGTTGTAAGCTTTTATCAAAATTAAACTAGAAATTTTTTCTTATGTAATCTTTCATACTTTAATCTGTTTTCAGCCCATGATTGTTAGAAAGACCAGAGATTCCATCTTCATACAGCCTAACTAAATTTGATCAGGATCCAAATGTTTGAAGTATAATATTTGTAGAAAAACTGATAAACTTACAAATAAAAGATAAATTTTATATATTTTGTCTCCTATTAATATTAAATTACTGTAGGGATATATATTTGAAGACCAGGAAGTATTATCCACTGTGCTATTGATCTACTGGTCTTCTTTTTATTTACTTTTTTATTTTATTATATTAATTAAGTACATATGTTTCCAGAGGTTAAGCCTAATATAGATATATGTATTATATATTTATTTTATATTTATTTTTTTTTTTATGGTAAAACAGGCATTAGATGCCAATCTTTATTGATATATATTGATATCCAGATGGTACATCAAACATCATCTGCAATGCTTTGACTATAGCTTAATGCTAACTTGTCCTATACTATTATTCCATCAATACTAGTAAATACTTATTAAGTAAGTTTATATTTCTGGGAAAAATCTATCTAGGGGATGGAAATCCTACCACTAGTTTTAAACCATCTAACTTACTGGTCCAATTTTAGTTAGGGCATAGAGAAGTCTTAATTAGGGAAGTTAGTTCAAGTACCTCTTGTCACCTTATTGCCTGGATTTTTCAAACTAGGACTCCAACCACCAATGAGAGTGTCATGTGGATTTGATAAGATAAAGTATAGCCCAATCTGTATATCCAAATAAGTGGGTGATTTATTACTTCTTTCGGTAGATGACCATCGTGACACCATCCAGACGATCATTCCGCTACTACACCTTAACAGGAAGATCACAATCTCAATGTCTATTGGATCGGCATATAAAACGGCTTCTTATGAGAAACAGTACATGTTTGATTATGATATCAGATATTATATTAATTCTATTCAATCACCCTCACATGGGGTTGAACTGGTATCTTGTGATCTGATCTGTAGAGCACTAACTACTATACTATGAATCCATAGGTTTTGTATTTTATATTTATTTATTTATATATTTTATATTATAGTATATAAAGCCAATATATATAAAAAGATATCCTTTTAACCTTAATAAAGTTCCAATTTCTGTTAATATTTTAAATTAAATATTAAAGTTCATTGTTTTTTGAAGTCACTAATAATTTCTTTAAGATTTTTACAACTTGGTAGTAATGGATTTAAAAACTTTCTTCATGCAAAAGATTCCAAAGTAAAACTCTATCAAAATGAAAGTTGATCAATTCAAAACCTTTATGGAAACCTTTATCAACTTCATAAAAGCCATAGTATAAGAGAAGGAAAAGTCAACTGTTAGGTCAAGTTCTTTTGTTGTATCTATTCTAAAGATTGCTCTCAAGATCCCTATATTCAAAGGAGAACTTAAGAAAAATATTATTGTCTGGCTACACCAAACAAAAAATATTCTTTATGCTTAAAAAGTTATTGATAATATTATTGTTATATATTATGCTACTATCAGATTAGAAGAACCTGTCCTCAACTGATATATCTACAAGATTAAAGATACAAGTGTTAGTGTCTTTATCAACTGGGATGACTTTATCAAACAACTGAAGGAATTTTTTCAATCTTCATATTATTAACAATACTTGTAAATTCAATTCAAGTCCCTGCAACAAATGAAAATGTATAAGAATATAGTTCTCAATTTAGAAATCTTGTGAGCCAAATTGATAACATGGGACCCCTGGATTAAGTTACCTATTATATAAATGGCTTGAAGCCTTTGATGAGAATAAAAGTTAACTATTAAGCCCTTGAAACCTAAACAAAGCTATAAAACTAGTTGTCTACTATAACATTATCATGTTTGGGTTAGGATGTCTTATACTTGAAAGTTACTTCCAAAAAAAGAATCAATCATCAAGAGAATATTATAGACCAATATTAATAGAATTAAATCAAGTCAAAATATAATACAAGCTACTTACCTTTAAGCAAAAGAAGAAGATCTAATGCTTTAAGTATAATGGAATGGGCCACTTTATAAATGTAAAAAATCTACTCTTAAGATCAAGGTAATTATAATTAAAGAACAACTCATCACCTCAAATGCTAAATTCATTCATATAGAAGAGAATCAAAAATAACTATTCTGGTTCAATAAAAAAATTAATAGATATCCTATCTGAATTCTATTGAATAATAGGGTCTCCAAGAATTTTATTGATGAAAAATTTACCAATTAAGATAATTATTAAAGGAACTTATCAAACTTTTTACTGTGAAGTTAACTAATAATCGAAAGAAAGAAGTTTCTACTAAAGTAAAGATCAAGAAGTTGAAATTGAACTGATACCACACCTCTGGAATTTCTGTTCAAATTTTAAACCTGCAATGATATAATGCCATTCTGGAAAAGTTCTGATTGTATTAAGCCAATCCCAATATTGATTAGAAAACTAATATCCTATCTTTTTTAAATAAACTGCACTATATTACTATCAATACTAGTTTTAATCAAGCTAACAAAAATCCTATATGTAATTCTATTTTCATTTCCAGATATCAACTTGCACTAGTCGAAATTTGGTCATTCGGCATGTCGAATTATTGCCGAATTTTTAAATTTTTTATAATTAAATTTAAGCCGAATTTATGCCGTTTGGTGCCACTCGGCATAAAAATCAATATAGATATTCGTTAAACATTCGTTAATAGTTCGACTATAACATTATAGCATTCGGCAATATAAATACATATATTTGATAGATAACTTAGCCATAATTTAACATATTTTATGTTTGAATTTTCATATATATTAGCGAT
>CAJVPV010000068.1:0-31479 GCA_910591835.1 Acaulospora morrowiae
TCAAAGAATTTTAAATTTTTTTGAAATAAAAATTTCTGGAGTTTTTTTATTTTAAAAAATTTTATATTAAAAATTCTTAAAAACCTTTGAAGATTTTCGAAGATTTTTCTGGAAATTTTCGAACATTTTTTTTGGGTGGAGATCTCTGGAGATCTTTACCAAAAAAATTTTCCAATGTATAATAGATAATAAGTATATAACAAGTCCAAAAATAAAGAACGTATAGGATATAAATATGATATATTGAATCAAAAGAGCTCAACAAATATATAGACTAGTAGATTTCATCAATAGCTCATTTATTAAAGAAAGATAAAACCAGATATTAGATAATAGTTTCTTACAAATCTTAATCAATATTAACAAACTTTTTATTAAAAAAACAAATTCAGTTGCTTTTCTCTTTTAGTTTTTAAATGCAAGTTACTCTATGATATTTTTTCCATAAGACAATTATTGCATGAAAGATATCCAGACTATATAAAGACAGTTTCTACTTAAAATACTTAACAACACCAGAATTACAAAGTCATGTCTTTGAATGTTACAAAAACATGACAGCATATACCAAAATCAAAAATAAAATCATTGCAAAAATCAAAAAATATATAGTCAAAAGTAAAACTAAAATGACAATAACTTCAGACTTTTAACTATAAACCTTAGCTTTTAACAAAAGATCCAATCCGAATGAATTAATATATAAACTATCAATGTTTAAGATCCAACTCTTAAAAAAACCTCAGGTCAAATTGACAAATGTTATCTTGAAACTTTTATATACCTTTATATAGATTTTAAGATCAGCTATAGCTAATATATTAACAATAACAGAAATCAAATAGAACAAAACTACACAAAGATTTTTAATAGCTAAATCAAAATTATTTTCTAAAGCTCAAAACAATTTGCTTAACAATATTATCTCTATTATTGATACATAATACACTAGCTAAAACAATATTTTAAAATCATAAGATTTTATCTTAGTTCTGAAAAGGCATTAACTATCTAGTACTAAGGTTAATCCAAACTATATTAAGTATAAAGAGGATTATATTAGTTAGTATTATAAATAGGTTAACATTAATTTATAAAACTTTATTTGTAAAGATATTTGATATAACTTGAGTATAATATATATATATTAATAAAAACTTGTATCTAATACTCTTTTATAATTAAAAAAAATTATATATATATATATTTATTATTGAATTTTTAAAACATTTCTTTTATAATAATTTTCTTGAAAAAAATACTTTTCTTTCTCTTTTCAATATATCATCTATATTATAAGCTCAACAATATAAAAACTTTAAAGATTATTGTTATATTGAAATAGAACTACTAATTAAAGACCAAACAAGTTTGAAAGTCTTGTTTGTTCTTTGATTATATAGAAAAAGACTTATAATAGTTTTCCTTCTTAACTTTATCTTTATATATTTTCTCTTTTATTATTATTATAATAATAATTCTCTTTAATATTTCAATATTATTAAATTTTTTTTAAAAGTATATTCAAATAAAGTTTTAAATTCTCTTACTTGTCTTAACTAAGAATGGGTTTCTAAATTATTTAGTATATAAAATTTTGCAGATCAATTATGTTTCTACAAAAGAGACATAATTATTTATTCATTACTTTAATAGAAATATAGTTAAAAAAACATTTGAATTAAGTAGTCTAAATTGTAAAAAATCCTTATAAGTAGTTTTTTTTTAACCTTATATTTAAAAAAAAACTTTTTTAATAGTAAAGAACATTTGAATTATATTCTTACTTTTTAATTTAGGAATCTATCTTTAGTCTTAATCAAATCTTTCCAAATAACTTTAATATAATATACTTTATTGTATTATCTTAATAATATTAAAAATTTTCTTAAAATTAAAAACTAAAACCAGTTTAATCTCTTCAAATAATCTATACAATCTCAATAACTAATTCAATTTTGACACTTCAATCTAACAAAAATCAAACTAATATTAATCTATTAGAAATAACAATAATAATAACATTACATAAAAATATATCAAAAATTTATTAAATCAAGATCAATTTTCTGAAAATTTTCTATATTATTAAAAAAAATATTCCTATCTATTCTAACTTAGCTGTTTATGAATAGATATAAACTATTCATGGATTATTTTTAAAGTAATATTACTTACTTAGTATAATATAGCATTAAAAATTATACATACAATAGATTAATATTAATTTAAATAGATGTTTAATATAATGACAATATTATTATTTAGTAAATAAAGTCTTACATTTTATGCTTATTTGCAATAATAAATAAATAAATAAATAAATTTTATAAATAGTTTTAATTAATCTTAACCTATATATTTTTAAAAATTTTTTTAAAATTTTTAAATAGTTTAATCAAAAAAATTAAAAAATTATAAACCATATTACATTTTATATAATAAATAAAATTAATATTTAATAACATTTGATTACATAAATTACGTATTTTTAAATTATTAGTATTAGTATTTTGGTTAAATAAAATAGTAACGATATAATAAATCGAATTAATAAAATATATTTTCTTATTGCAATTGCACTTGAGATGTCCATTATAATAATATACAAATAAATAAAGAAATGATGTTTATCTACTCAAAAAAAAAATAAAAATAAAAATATATTTTTAAATTTTGTATTCTCTATTTATATTAAAGCTTTTTTTTAAGGAAAGTAAATAAAGAAAAATGCATTTGTGGTGGTATGACAGTTTTTAATGTGATGTCATGGCATACAGCATAAAAAAGCACAGGTCGCAGATCAATTAATATTAAATTACGTACACAATATAACACTCGCACTATTTTCTTTACGGATTCTAAAATATATCACTGGTTGACCTTATTTTTTTATTCGAAATTATTTATTTGTTCCATGTTTCACTCAAGGTTGGTAGTATTTCGAGAAGTTTTCCCGGAAAAGAGTATTAGTTATATAGATGGATTGATATTAGGAAAAAGTGCTAACGATTAATTTAAACTTTTTATTAGTAGATTGAAACGTCTGCAGGTTTTCTAAAGGCACTTATATAA
Source organism: Acaulospora morrowiae (assembly GCA_910591835.1). NCBI lineage: Eukaryota > Fungi > Glomeromycota > Glomeromycetes > Diversisporales > Acaulosporaceae > Acaulospora > Acaulospora morrowiae. The sequence goes on from CAJVPV010000068.1 coordinate 3,076, forward strand.
TAGACCAACCTTGGAATACAACTTGTACACTCCATACATAATATACCTGATTTCTTACGTGCATAGATTATCAGTAAACTTATTACAGTAAAACAAAATATTACTATTTAAATCAAGTTAGTTTAACAAAATATACAATATTTTGCGTTTACTGGATCAAAATTTATCTTAAATTTAACCACCGCATATATGAATATCGACATTCGTTCACTGCCTCCAGAGTTTCAATCAAGATTATTAGGGTTAGAGAGAGAACTACGTGATGGTGATATTACCGAGAAAGGGTATGAGAAGAAAAAGAATGCCATACTAGAAGAATGTAGAAGGCAATATGCTTCACCTTCCTTCAGTAGCGGGGGTGATCCATCCTTTAAAAGTGGGAGCGGATATTATAATAATAATAGTCCGCGTGCTTCTTATCAAAGCGTTCAGAGCACTGGGTATATCGATCAAGGTAGTCAGTTTGTGCAGTCCGGTAGAATGCCTCAGCGACCACCTCTGCCCCCTACAAATCTCGCATATACAACTACTCCACAAAGGCCACCTTCTCATAACCCTAATATGGTGCTGCAGAGGTCACAACAAACGGTTAGCCTAGATATAGATAGAACCCGGAATCCAAATTCGGCACATGTTCGAACACAGAGTGTGGATCAAATACACCGTTCTCATCAGCTTCGTCAACAGCCTCACGCGTTAACATCGTCTTCATATGGACCACAAGTTTTCAATAAACAACCGATTCAACCCCATTATCGACCTTTGTCCGGAGGTCCAACGGGCCAACAAAGACCACATTTTTATCCTACTGGTCAACAACAATTTGTGTCATATGCCAGACCTATACAACCATCGTTCCAGAGTAGACCAACAATGCCACAAATTAGGCCGCCTGTTGGGGAGTTAAGTGGTATGCCAAATTCATCTGGAGTGATTAGTAAGGCTTACCCTGCAGTGTTAAATGAGAATGGAAGACAGAGCTTAGATGTTAACGATACTATGCGTGATTATGAAAGGTTTCAAGATGATAATGTTTCTATTAGATCAAACATTATGGGGATTGTAAACCCCGACATGCCGAGATTTGGAGGGTTTACTCAACCTGTCGATAACCCTGGAAGAAGTAATATTCTCTCTTTTTTAAATTCTCGTATAATTCAAATTGAATTATGATAAAATGTCTCATGAGTTTTTTATTGCCAATCCTTTAAACGCAACTTATAACAGACGCAGGAAATCGCATGTCATTATACAATAGTCGAGTGTTCTCTGATACACAGGAAAATTTATCTACATCGCTTGATGTAAATATATCAAAATTGGCAGGAAAACAATTTATGCCATTTGAACCGCGCGATATCCCATTTGAAAACCTTGATCCGTTAGATCCAACAAGATCTCTTGATTCATTCACAGATATAGCATCAATCTTACGGTATCGTGGTAAAACTACACCAAAGAAAAACGCATTTATAGTTGTAGATCAAAAAGGACGCGAAACTGGCGTTTGGACATGGGAGAAGCTGCAATTGCGTGCAGAAAAACTGGGTCAGATTATATTACGAGAGAGTGGATTGGTTAAGGGCGACAGAGTAGCACTAATATATCGTAAGAACGAAATTCTCGAATTTCTAGTAGCATTATATGGATGTTTCATTGCGGGTGTAGTGGCAGTTCCCATTAATGCTGTTGAAGAATTTAAAGAGTTGTTATTCATTCTGGACAGCACGGAAGCAAAGTTAGCACTAACGACTGAGCACAATCACAAAGTCTTTGTGCGAGAGTTATCATTGCAGAACAAGGAATTACCAACAAATATTGGGTGGTGGAAGACCAATGAATTCGGATCAGTGAATGTAAAAAAGGGTGATGAGTTGGATAGTATTAATTGCACAGAATTGGCTTACATAGAGTATACCAAAAGCCCGAATGGTGAGTTAAAAGGTGTCGCGATAAGTCACAAAACCATAATTGCACAATGTACTTCCATGAGAGCATCAGCAGTTGATACTAGGATCAGAGAACAAATGATAAAGTATTCAAAAATGAAGTCTGAGAATTTTACGTTGGGAAAGAAAGGTGACGAAGGAGCAAGTGTGAACTATGCAGACATTGTGTTGACGTATTTGGAACCAAGACAACAAGTTGGTTTAATAATAGGTGCCTTGTGGGGCGTTTATTGTGGGAATACCACAATTTTCTTGGGTAGTCTTGGACCTGATGTACCAGGCCTTTGGGTTAATTTTATCTTTAAATATCAGGGTAAGCTAATATATCCTTTTATATGCGTATTTTTATGCTATCAAATAGTATACCAGAGATCAATTATTTTTATTAAATTATTATAATAGTAACGATCGCATTGGCGGATTACCCAGGATTAAATCCAATCGTAGCATCCTTTAAAAGTGATCCAGGCGCAACATTACATTTTTACAAAAAAACGACTCCGAACCTTCAATCCTTAAGGTTCTTATTTATTGATTCGTTAACAGTTGACACAGAATCGAACCAAAATATAATTGACAACTTGCTTACCCCGCTGAACTGCATGTATCCAAAAGACGTGCTGACACCTTTGAGCAGTTTACCTGAACATGGAGGCATGATATTGAGCTTCGGAGATTTGTTAGGGGTAATGGGTTTGGATGAGAGGATTGAAGGGGAGAGAGGAGTTAAAGAGTTTTTGTTAGATAGAGAAACCCTAAAGGAGAACAAAGTTATTGCCATTGCAGAAGAAGAAAACAAAAGCATTAAAAGCGTAATGAAAGTTGGAGCTTTCGGATTCGTCATGCCTGAAGGTTTGTTGAAAATTTATTTATTTGATTATCACTTTCTATGATACATGTAAACATTATTTTCATTTTAATTTGGGAATAACAGCCACGATAGCAGTGGTGGATCCGGAAACGACAGCGTTATGTCTTCCCAACACTGTTGGTGAAATTTGGGTCGACTCTCCATCATTATCCGGTGGATTTTGGTCATTACCAAAGCTTACCGAGTTCATCTTCCATGCGAAGCCAATATTCGTGCCTGCGGATACGATGAAGCCCGAATATTTAGAACAAGAATTTTTACGTACAGGATTATTAGGCGCACTGATCAGCGGACAATTGGTTATATTTGGATTGTATGAGCATCGAATACGGCAGTCGATTGAAAGCCCACAACAAAAAGCACCTGTGAAATTGGTAGTTGTCAACAGAGGAGAAGAAGAAGAAGATGATGACGATGATGACTATGAAAATAAGAAGGATGAAGAAGAAGATGAGAAGCCAGAAAAATGGAGGTATCATTATACTCTGGATCTAGAAAATACTGTTCGGAGGAGGATCAATGGTATTATTGACTGGTATGTATTCTTTGTGGAGATTCAACACGCGGCCTCAACAATTTTCGTTATTACATACCGCCGTATTCTCAAATTATTTAAATAACATCACATTAGTGTTATGATCGAAGTTTATACAAACGACCAAAACCTCCCAGTTTTAATAGCAGAAACGAATCTGCCACTTGACCGTCTACCGAATCTTTCCGACAACATACATGGTTTGCTATATGAAAATCATGGTCTCAGACTATACTGTCTTTCACTATGCCAACAGGGATCATTACCTAGATCGTGGAAGAATGGTAAAAAATTGATAAATGCTATCTTGTGCAAGAAGGCTTTCGAAGTCGGCAAATTGAATGTTATGCATGTTCAAACGTGGGTGGAGGAAACTATTACAAACATCCCCGTTGGTGATGATGATGTTGCTGGAATATGGGGACCGGGTAGGTCATTTTTATCATTGATGATATTTTCTATAATCACTCTCATGTTTCTAGGAGTAACAATGTACTACTGTTTTTTAAAAAGTTGCCATGGCAGCAAGACATGAACTTAATAACGGAATAACTCGGCGGCCACAATTTTCACGCGTAGGGAGTCCGAATGAAGTTAAAGACGAACGAACAGGACAAAACATGCTAACATTCCGTTCTATTGTGGACGTTCTGCTGTGGAGAACTGAAAACATGCCAGATGGAGATGCTTACAAGGTATTGGACATACGTGGAAAGGAGTTGGGATTATCATGGAAAAAATTAAACAATCGTATAGCCACCTTTGCGAACTACATGCTTAAGAAGGGTTTAAAATCCGGAGATCATGTTCTGTTGATGTTTCCACAAGGATTAGACTTTGTGTGCTCCGTTTATGCGTGCATGGTACTAGGGATCATCGCGATACCTATGGACAGGATTGAGCAAAGCAGAGCTGGTGAAGATATACCATCGATGATGGGATTAATTGAGGATTTCAAGATCAATTACATCATATTGAATACTGAGACCGAGAACACATTCAAAGGAAAGACCATTCAAAATTATATTAAAAGTCAAAACGGAGGTATTGCGAGACTACCACAGTTTCTTAATGTGTCAAAGGCACCTAAATTCACAAAGTTGCTCTCCGAAGCGAATTATGTAATGAGAGAAGAATGGATCAATCAAAATTGGACCGCGATAGTCATGTGCTATTTTAATGCTGAACAAAGGAGGAGTTGTGTCAAATTGGGACATGATACTTTATTGGCCCTATGTAAGGTACAGAAGGCAACATGTAAGTTGACCAGTAATAAAGCAGTGTTAGGTTGCGTTCGAGGATGCTCTGGGATTGGATTTGTTCACACATGCTTACTTGGTGCATATCTGGGTACGTTGCATTTCAAATTTTAATGGAAATATTGATTGCTATCGATGCCTATCACTTATTTCTGTGATCATATATTTCATGGTCATATTAGGTTCGCCAACGATCCTGATCACACCATACGATTATTCCGTGAATCCATTGATCTGGTTTGAAACTCTGTCTAGATATAAAAGTAAGATTTCCGGATTCACAATTTTGGATCATCACATGTTAATCGCATATATTTCTCACTACTTGTATCTTCATTATTGTATCAGTCAAAGATTCGTATACAACCTTCCCAATGTTACAGCATGCGATTTCATGCTTCGAAGGCGATGCCTTTAAATCCTTTTCACTGCAGCATTTGAAAAACCTTATGTTGCCAATAGAATCTAGACCAAATGTTAACTTATGTAAGCTTACTCTTGGATTTTTCTGATGGATTGAATCTATTTAACCGTTTATTCCTGACTTCAATTTTACTTTCACAGTTAAGCAGGTTATTAAAACATTTTTGCCGAACCGATTGGATGATATGTCACTCAACTATGTCTATGGCAACCAAGCAAATCCAATGTTAACAACTCGATCATACATGTGTATTGAACCAATAGAGCTTTACTTAGATTTAAAAAGTTTACGAAGAGGAATCATAAAAATTGTTGATCCCGAAGAGGAACCTTTTGGAGTATTGATACAGGATTGTGGAATGGTAGGTTATATATATATATATATATATATATGAAATTTATTCTTTAATATTAGTTGATACAAGATGAAAATTAAATATAGGTTCCAGTATCAACGCAAATAGTCATAGTTCATCCGGAGACCCGCCGACCGTGTCTGACAAATGAATTCGGAGAAATTTGGGTATCATCCGATGCTAATGCAAAATCCTCATATGGATCGAATGACCCGTTAGAACGTGAAAGATTTTCGGCACGAGTTGACGGTGGCATCAGTTTGGGAATTGACCCACGTACGACACATTTGCGTACAGGAGATTTAGGGTTTTTACACACTGTTCACAGACCAGCCGGAGAGAATAATACCATGGTGGAATTTCAATGTTTGTTCGTCTTAGGACCTATTGCCGAAACTTTTGAGGTGAATGGATTGATGCATTTTCCGGTTGATATCGAATTCACGGTGGAGAGGTGTCACAATATGAGTCCTCCGAGTTTGATTGCTCCCGACGGATGGTAAGTATTGCTTCTCTAGATGTAATATAAGCTTAAGGTGTGTTTAACATAAAATTCATTGCGATGTTAATTATAACAGCGTTGTATTCCAAGCCAACAATGAAACAGTTTGCGTGGTGGAGGTGCGCTCAACGGAAGGAATACTGAATTTGGTGCCATGCATCCTAAATACAATTTTGGATGAACATCAATTTATTATTGATGTAATAGTATTCATTGTTCAGGGCTCACTGCCGAAGTCGAGGTTGGGTGAAAAGCAACGTGCAAAAGTCATGTCAAACTGGATAAGCGGTCATTTGTTCGTATTCTTTATCAAATTATTTATTCTACACGATCAATTACGCTTACTCACTATTTCTTTGACTTTGAAATAGGCCGACACTATATGTTCACCATGTAAAACAAACCAAATACGTACAAGAACATCATGTTACGGCAAATTTTCTTTCATCTTATATTAACGACATAACACTACATGATGATACATTGCCACCGAACAATGTATAGCGGATTATCAATTATTCAATCCGCTATAGAAGCAACGTTGAATCCTTTTTATATGAAAAGTAAAAATAGGTTTTGTGATTAGTTGAAGGGAGAGGACGCGCGGACTGACAAAAACTTTAGTAAAAAACGTCATATGGCTTTTTGTTTTTTTTTTTAAAAAAATTATTTATACATATATTTAATTGTCTGTGAAATATTTCTAGTCTAGTTTTTATTTGCATTTTTTCGAAATACATTATTTATTAGAATAAATCTACGAATCTTCAAAATCCCGAGAACGTACAATGCCTAGCGAAACACTTATCCAGCTTTTTATTCTCACATCATAGATAAATTTCAAACATGATTTTTCAAATACTTTGTTCCATTATCATTATTAGAAAACAAGGATATGGATTACAATGATATTCATTCGTCTTTCATGTTTTTCTTTTTATTTTTTTTAAAAGCAATTTTGCATAAAAATAATTTGATTAATGCTAGGTTACTGATATCTAAAGTTCAATTAACAGTTCTATTAATCATAGTGTACATTCTTGCATTCAACAATCTGAAAGTTATAATTCCAACCAACACATAAGTTCTCGTAATTAATGATAACTTGGCGTCGAATGAAAAAAAAAACCAGATAAAACTCGCATAATCCAAAGACTACTTATTTGATCCAAGAACCATCAAAGAATAAGGTAGCATTTGAGATAAAATCTTGATTCAGGTGATCCTACAATGAATATTATGCACATACTGTATATCTTTTTATAAAATTTCTTATTAATAAGATGGATTGCAAAATAGTTCTGAATACTAGAATGTAAGATAACAACAATGATAATATAGATGTGTATAAATTAATGGCATTCCCAAGAGTCATGTTCGACTCATAGGCTCAATAAATATGTAGTAGCTAGCATCAGCTTTTCGTTTTTCGTTTTCTAACGGTTCCATTGGTCCAAAAAATGCTTTGAACTTCATTTTGTATATCTCAATAAAGCTTTTACTGCACGTCCGCGGTCCCATCGAAAAACCTGGAGACAAAAATGATTTAAAAGTTGTCGAAGGCGCTGGTGCAGGGCACACTTTAGTTTTTTTAATCAGTCCGTCGAGTGCATGCGTAAAATCCTCCTCATGAGAATGACGATTGCATAAAAGGTCATGAGTGAAACCCTCGAGTGGCTTAAAATTTCCCAGATTTCCAATTGCAGTAATATAATCCAAATATCTTGACTGTAGAGCCGCGACGGTTCGAAAAGATAATCGCTTGAAGTCCTCGTGCTTCCTATAATCTAGTAGCCTGTTTAAAACCAATTTTGAAGATTCCTTGTAAACCTTGTTAAATTTAAAAAAATCGGCTATGATCAAAGATTTCAAAGGGAAGTCCTCATAATGATGTTCCAGGAAATCTTCGGAGGCATGAGTGACGATATTGATCTCATATTTATCTGCCAATTGAAGGAATGGTTCAATGTTATTCCAAGTGATGCGCACATATTGACTGGGATATAGAAATGATAATAACTCCTCGAACGTGATCGCAGATTCTTCGTCGAGGTATATGATGGGTAATTGTCCGTTAATTGCTGTAGCACATGAACACATGTCGGAAAAGATTTTTGAGGCCATGGATAGATATCTTTTGTGTGCGCAAATCGAAACGTCCTTAATGACAATTATAATATCTCCATCATCATAATAATGTAGAGAACTATTCTTAGACATGCCAAAAATTATCTTCGGATATTGATAATAAGCGTAGGTGTGTTCTGTGGAATTTTGTTTTCGTCAGAAAGAAGAACAATTTATTTTGATTTTTTGTTTACAAAAAATGTAATTACGTATAGTTAATATCAGTGAAAATCATGATGTTGTCATTATCCAAAATGTTTATTATGTATTTTTTTTATTATATACTGTAGATAACCACCATAAGAAATAAATTTTTTTTAGATTAGTAAACCATGTTAATAATTGAACAATCGTGATAATGGAAAAACATAACGATAATTAATCGTATAAAATTTATGATTAAAAATTGATGATCCAAAGCCTTGATTACGTTTCATTATAATTGAAGTTATCTTTAAGTAAACGAGTAAACGTCAAAAAACTAAGTCAAGTTGAGGCGGTGCATGTGTTGTTAATCTTACTTAGCCAGCACACAAAGCACGCATAAGTGTAAAAGCCACACGCGGGATGTTCCTACAAAATCACTTTGACTTTACATACAAAACGAAACATGTCCTAATTTTGTACATACGGAAATTGCATTTATAGTTTCGTGTTCTGAGAGTTGAATAAATTTTTTTCGTCAGGATTCACGACAAATCTTGAAGGAAATTTGTTTTAGAAGTACAGAATGGCTTCACCAGACAAAGATACTCCCGAAAAAGATATAGTAGCGGCTCACGAACCAACTTATCCCGCGCATCGAGATCAATTCCCCGCATTACTACCTTCAAGTGTTGGCAGTGGTGGTCGCCCACCTCCGTATAGATATCGGCCGCCGCCACAAATCACGACTACACCACCGTCACCACCCCCACCACCACCGCCTGACACGACTATCACGGCCAGACGACGAACAAGAAATCGTTTTAAGGAGAATTCAATATTTTCACTCGTATTTTGGTTTATAATTGCTTGTTCAAACCTTTATATATTAGTTGGCTGTGGGATGTTAATTTATTATTACCAGATTGTAAGTACGAAATTTTTGATTAATCATTCCTCAGATCACAAATTAAACGATCAAAAAACATTCCCCTTCTCCAGAGTTCAATCCAATCCAACTATGAAAAAATCGTGAAATATATCATTTTATCGTACATCATATTAGAATTATTATTTCGAGTGCTTACGGTTTATCATGTTCAAGATTTTGTGAAAAGTGATCTAGGGTTTCTTGAGGGAATCAGCGTTATATTGTGTAAGCCATTTCATTCATTACGTACTTTTCTACCTACCGCGTATGCTCTAATCAATCTCAACATCAAAAATGTAGTCAAGAAAGAAGGATACTTCTTATTTGGAAAATACATTCTCACCACGACACAAATCGCCACACTAGCCAATACATCCGAAAGTCTTGTGTTCATAATGCTTTCATTATTCGTCATTCATCTATGGTTTATTCTTAAAGAGTCAAACCCAATTTTTAATACCGAGGAGAGAAGTCGTAAAATTGAAATTTCATTGGCGGTCCCAGTGATATTACTTGCATTGGCACGGTGCTTCGAATATCAACCTAAACCGTCATTAGGGACGGCGAACGTGATTTCCGAAAGAAACACTGATAACGTGTCTGTAAATGTTACGAATATTGAAAGCGAAGAGGCTATCAGAGCAGAGGAAAGAGAAATGAGAAGAGTTGAATCAGAAAATAAAAGGTACTTCAAGTGTCTATATGGATGTTGTGACGGGTGTTGCGGATACGTTGCCAAAAATTTGCGAGCATGTTATCGTCTGAAATGTGATTTTGGAATTTTTGATTGCGACGGATTCATTGCGGGGTGTTTTGGAAGTTTTTTAAACATGTTTGCGCGTTGTAGACGACGGGCAGATGAAAATGTATAGTAATGAAGTAATACATTATCTGTCAAATGGTGCACATAAACTTTTATTTATACGAACTTGGTTAACATCTTTACAGCCTATACTAAATGCAAATCGCTTTGTTAAATCGCATCCAACGCGCACGAAACCTTTGATTCACAAGATCGGTCAAAATGTTGAAGATACAACCAAAGTTTCATTCATGAGAGGGGCCTTTAAGTTGAGAGAGGCATGTCAGGTTCAACTTAGTATAACCAATCAATTTCTAAAGCGCCATCATCATTTCAATATCACCATGAAAGGTCATTCTTGTCTTCACGTCAAGATACTGTAAAATAATTGAATAAGAAAAATTGTATTCTTGATTTTCCACTGGAACATCCAAACGGCAAGTTGGTTTATAAAACGGAATTATCAATTGCATGCAATTTATATGTATGATCAAATAAACCAATAAATAAATAAATTTTTTTCTCTTTTGAACTTATGCTTTATATCGCACATAACTTTGCTTGCAGAACGACACGAGAAACATGGATATAAAGAGGTTGTAGCCTAACGAGATTTTTTAGTAAAACCTATACAGGTGAATTGTAAAACAAAGAACCAATCGAGAAAATCTGACCTTGTAACTTTACATAACGAAACACTTACCAGATTACAATAAAAAATCATGATTTATTGCTAAGAAAGTTCAAGATTGAACAAATATAATATTCGAATTTTGAATATATCATCGGTTGTTTTAACGAACCAAACAGAAATAAAATCGAAAATACAGTATACAGTATATACAGTATCTATATATTATTATTATCAATAATATAAGTTGTATCTAATCTTTTCATTTCATAATACAGTAATGTTTTGATAAAAGAAAATTAAAATACTGTATTACATGCACTGTATTATAAATAATTTTAAAATTTCAAATTTCAAATATAACGTAATATTATTTATGCATATTTAAAATTTTTGGATTGATTAAAAAAATTTTTTATAAATCAATAATATTATATACAGTTGTATATAAATACAATATTTTTAAATCATTTGAATCTGTAAAAGAAATATTACTCATTTTATAGCTAATTTATGAGCGTGGATTTTTTTAATTAAAACCTTTTTTTTTATAGAAAAAAAAATATTATATATTAACTTTTACAAGGTTTTCGATTTTTTATAAAATAAACAAGTAAATAACTTTCTTGCTTTTTGGATTTAATCATTTTATTATTATTAATAATTTTCAATAATTTATTGTGTATTAGAATATATAGAATATACTGTATATACAATAGATTTATTAAATTAAAATTAAAATCAAATTAATGTATATTCTTAAAAAATTAATTGTTAAAATAAATTGATTTAATTAATTAACATCTTGTATCATGATATAAAAAATTTCAAAAAAAAAAAAAAAAAGAACAAAAAGTAAAAAAAAAAATAACAAAAAAGCATAATAATAAAGATAATACGAATACAAAAATATGAATTAATTATGATAGTAAAACTTATTAATTTCGACGAGATATAATTATGTTTTAACAATAAAAATATATTTTTATAATAAATTATTTGTTTTTTCGATAAGAATAAGAATAATAACATACAAGGTTTATTTTAAACATTATATTATATTAAAGATTTTTTTTTTAAAGAAAATAATATCAAATTGGTAATCACTAAGTTAATTTACTAAATATCTCAACGATGTATTTATTATTTATAGTATTATTCATCTTAGAATTTTATATTATATTAATTAAATTGTTTGAATCATCCATTTATTAAACATAAATAAAGTTTAAAGCATTTGTTTGAAAATTTTATCGACTTATTTAACATTTAACATATAATGTGATTTTGCATTGTAAAACGAAGACCATTGTTTCTATTATTATCAATATACTGCATTCCTGTGGTATATTGATGTGCATGCACGCAAAGTTGAATTTCGATACAATGAAATAAATATATCTTGGGCTAAAATAAAATTCAATTTTACTATATCAGAGTTTAATTTGTGATTGTTTAAATCATTCTGTATCTTAATAAAGTTGCGACGCGCAACATCAACAGTTGATCTGCGTGATCACAAGTGCAATTATCATACGCCTCAATAACAATCAAACTCATTGATAAAAAATGATAAACAAGTGAAATAATTTACATATAATTTCTTTTATTCATCACTCATACATAGTGGGAAAACTGTTGCTCGAAGGATCAAATCTGTTCATTCCAAACTTTCAAGCTAACTTGTAAGTATTTGTTTATTTTGACTGAACTGGTTTGTGCATATTTCTGGTCTCGAGACCAGTCATAGGCATGTCATACGCGCATAAAAAATTCCCCTGCATGTCAACAATCAAATCTCCTTATCAGTTATAATCGACGCGCAAAAGTTGGTTGATTAAACGACTTCGTAACTGAGAACTCTCACGCTCCACGGTCATTTTTCACGCGATCACCTGATCCTCTTATTTACGCTTACTTTCTTTGGATATAATATAATTGGATCAACTAATTTGGAATTAAATATTAAGTGTACACAGTGGAATTCTCGCAAGCCATTTAATATTCCTTATGCAGTAAACATTGTACCGATGGATCATACCGTCACTGCATCATTCCAAAGTAAAATGATTTTATCACTGTAAATTCTCATCCGCCCATAGGTATCTTTTTTTTACATATTGATCCAACTCGAAGACAACGCGATGACCATAGTAACCACCACTGCGAAAGCCGATGTTATTACTGCAGCGCAAAACGTTCCCTGTAGTGATGGCACAACACTTACAAAAACCTCTGGCAGAAAATTTTTCAAAATCGATATGCACACGTCAGTACTATTATTATTATTATACTTTTATTTACAATTCAGAAAATCTTTCTTAAATGTGTAAACGGTATGATTTCAAAATTAGTCATATACTTCCAAAACATCTGCCGGACATGGAAAAGAAATGTGGTTATGGCGGATGGATAAAATTGAATCATAACGAAGAAGTAGCTTTTCTTTTAAAGTTCATCTCAAAGGGTGAATTCAAAAGAGTAACCTACTTGATCTATTGACTGGACATTTTAGGGTAAGGCCAACATGCTTTTGGACGGAAAAAATTTCCGCGAAGTCAAGTGTAATTGTTGGTCTGTTAATGAAAGAGTGCACGAATGTAATGTAACCGGGGTGGACGTGCAGGTAATTCTATCGCTTTCACGATAACCTTATTAGAAAATCATTTAAATCATTATTGTTAAAATTCAGGTTCTTTCAACTGTACCCGTAATGTTCGCCTACTTTGGAAAACCTCAACATACTCTCGAATTGGCGCGCTACCTTAACGATCATATTGCACAAGTATGCTCGGAAAATCCCAGACGATTTGTTGGACTTGGCACGGTCCCAATGCAATCACCGGATTTGGCGGTACAAGAGCTGAAAAGATGTGTTAATGAACTTGGACTTTGTGGTGTACAAATAGGAAGTCATATCAATGAATGGAATTTGGACGCGCCCGAATTGAACCCATTTTGGGAGGTATGCGATGTCAGTTAAAATTTACCTCGTGTGTCCAATGGGCATTAAAATCTTCCTTTGATCGCTAGGCTTGCGAAAATCTCAATGCTGCGGTATTCGTTCACCCGTGGGTAAGTGTATAAATGATATGCAACGCTTAACATTATAAAAGACCGAATATTATACAAATATCGTTTCTCTAATTAGGATATGGAAAACAAAGGTCGAATGGAAAAATATTGGTATCCATGGTAAGTTCTGTTTTCAATAACCTTTATAATAGATCCCCATGATCCATTATTAATATTTTTTGATGGAATTAACAGGTTAATCGGAATGGTAGGCCGCCTTGTTCAGGACATTTTTACGAATCAGCATTACCGCTTATTAACATTGTTTTATAACCACTTTACGGGTATACCATTAGCCTTGCGAAACGACGATTTCAATTTGCTCCGTGATTTTCGGAGGTGTACTCGAACGCTATCCAAAATTAAAAATATCTTTTGCTCATGGTGGAGGTTCATTCTTCGGGACTCTGGGACGAATTGTACACGGTTTTGAGGTTCGACCAGATCTATGTGCCATCAAAATAAAAAAGAGCCCTCTGTAAGTCCAAATTTTATAAGAATTTAAGCTTTTGTCTACCATCATTTCTAATGACTTGTCTATTTAAAATAGTGAATATCTAAAAAGAATCTACGTTGATTCGTTAGTTCACGACGAAGATGCCTTACAAATTATCATTAAGAAAATCGGTGCAGGACAAATCATGTTGGGTAGTGACTATCCATTCCCTCTAGGTGAGCATCATCCTGGAGAAATGATCGAGCGATGCGAATGGTTAAGCGATGAGGATAAAGAAAGGCTTTTGGGCAAAAACGCGCTAAAGTTTCTTGGAATTGAAAATCATAAGTTTTATGGTTTCAACAAATAACGATGATTTACTTAAGTAGATAGAGCATCATATGAAGTTTTTAGGTGCTCTACTCTACATATTTGCTAACTTGTAGTTTAGACTTTTCTCTCTAATATTATGTACCTAATTGTGTATATTGTATTTTGAAATTTTTTCCTAAAAAGAAGATTCAACGTTTAACATTTATAAATTTCTTGAATGATATTGGGTGCACAATTTCGCACGTTCTCGACTTGCAGGATATGCATTTTGTGTGGTTCGGATTCTTGCCTTTGGTATATTTAACGGAAACCGAAATCATAGTTAATCAATTTTAATATCAAATTTAAGAAACCATAGGGCGCCGATCATCGCACGAGTTTATAATTACTCTAATATATTCTAAATTCGACATGTGTGAGACAATCAGATTAATAAAGTTTCAATTCTATCTAATAAAACGTGATTCATGAGAAAGTTTCGAGAATTGGTGATTTTTGGAATTATAGCATGTCAAATTCAAAGTGCTTCTTTGACATACAATTTATCCATTGTGCATCTTAATACAATAACAGTATGATAAGAAAGTTTTTTGATATTGTTTATTATAATTCAAAATAAATAATTTTTTAATTTCTTAAAAAATGTTAATATTTATTTTTTTATAATATAATAACCTTCTCATCCAATTACATGTTCTTTTATCCATTAGAAAAATCAAAACAAACACATTATATCAAAAACTACAACAACAAAGCATTATCCTTAAACAACAATCAACATGTTTAATTTGTTTTCAAAAAAATATGTTGCTATTACTATTATTTGCTTTGAACAGTAGCCTGACCATTCCAAAAAGTGTTACATCACTCATTAAATTAAATAAAGCTACCAGCATGGTACACTTAGGTATTAACACTTTTGACAACCTAAATATCTCTTATAATATATTCAATCCAATTTACAAATTTCTTTCAAGCATAATTAATAATAATTAATTTTAATCAAATATTAAGCAAACATTATTAACTTCATTATTATAATCACTACTTGACTCTCATATCAGCAATTATCAAAATTAATTAACTATCAAGAAAACTTATTATTATTATTATTATTTACTTTAAACAATAGCTTGATTATTTTAATAAGTATTATATTACTTAAATAAATAGAACTATTAATATAATATACTTAGATGCTAGTGTCTTTAATAATCTAATTATTTTTTATATTATAATTATTTTTTTAAATATTTTTTTTTATAGTTTTATATATAAACTTGAGTAGTTACTTTATATTATTTTTGATATACAGTATATTAGTTTTAATAATTATTTTTTTTTACTGCTTAAATAGTTTATTATAGATAAACTAATATTAAACTTATTAATAAACTAATTATATAATATATTATTAATTTTTTTATATATAAAATCTTATATTTTTTATAAATTAATAAAGTAATAATATTTACTTTATAAAAAAAATATAAATTAATAAATTATAATTAAAAAATCATGTCTATCTTTTGTAAATTTGATTAATCATTTTTTTATTTCAGTTATTTATATTGTAATATTCTATTTTAAATCTTAAATTTAAAAGTACAACTATTAAATAAGTTTTATTTGTTTTTTTAAAAATACTTTTTATATTATATGGGTAATTATTTTTGAAGGCGACAAAAATGCTAGATAGAATTTTTTTGGACTCAACTTTTAAACAATACATATATAGTATAAATTTTAGGACCACATCAGAAAATTTCCGGTCCGCCTTCGAAAATAATTACCCATATATATATTGTATATTTAAATACTATTTAGACTATTATATTAAATTTTTATTGTTTTCAATATTTTTTACATAATCAAACAATAAATTATATTAAAAAACTGTTATTGAAAAAGTAGAATATGGTTTTGCTAATATTATTGTTATAGTTTGTTAAAAAAATATAAGGAATTGTTATATTTGTTTAAATATTTTCTAATTATTCTTGTCAAATTAACATTTTTTTTAATTTTTTATATGTAAATATAATATATTCAATTGTTTAAAATAAAATATTTTAAATAACTTGTATAAACCTTAAAAAATCAAATCAAGTTACTTTTTTTTTAATTTAATAACATATATAACTATTTTATGTATAAGATTTCATTAAGTTTTTATATTCAAAATAGGTTTTAAATTTTTTTTTTGAATATTTCACAAGTTTTTTATAATTTTTTTTAATATTGAAATAATAATTGAATTTATAATAAATTTACAAAATCATATAAAAATAATTAAATTAAATAAATAAAATATATTATAAATATTATAAATATATATATTATAAATTACTTGTTTTGATTTATTGTTAATTTTTTTTAAAGCTTTTTGTATATTTAAATTAATAATATATATATAATATTAAAAAATAATTTGTTTTAATAATAAATGATTTAATTTAATTTCTATTCCATTCTTTTATTACAACAATAAATACCAAATTATTAGTAATATTATTAATTATAATATCTATTATCTTTTAAATTTAATACATAAATAAATATAAAATAAAACTTGTTTTTGTTTAAATTATAAAATTTTTTGATTAATCAAGTATAATTTTATTATATATTTTTAATAATAATAGAAGAAACCAATTTTATATTTTTTAATAAAGTCTTATTAAACTTTTAAAAGTTGATTTTTATACTACTTAATAATAATTCATTGAATTAAAATTTTCTATTTTTTTAAAGTTTTAAATATTAAATAAATATTAAATAAATTAAACAACAAATTTAATATTTAATATAAATAAAATTTTATTGTTTTGCTTTATTAAAATAATCTTTAATATTAGATTTACTATATGATATTTTTTACAATATATGTAGTTTTACAATAGTTACAAGTGGTTTTTTTAATATTTTTAAAATTAAAATCTTTTATAAAAAGATTAATTCTATATTTTGTTTTAATTGATTATTGTAAAAAAATAATACCATTTTTAATAAATTATTTGCAATAATATTATTAATATTGCTGTTTTTATAACTGATTAAATTATTAATTTTATTTTTAATATATAAAAATTAAAATTATCAAAAAAAAATTATTAAAAAGTAATCAAATAATAATTATTAGAATAAAAAAATCATAAAAACAATTGTTAAAAATTTTTTTATTTACAATATTATGTTATAAAAAAAATAAATGAAAAAAATCAAATCATAAAAAGTTTTTAATTTTTTAATTAATTGCTTTATATATTTTAATTGAATTTAATTTAAATCATAACTAATTTGTAAATCAATTGGTTTTGGTGTGAAATTTTGATTCCCAATTATTGTTATTACAATTTTACTAAATTATTAAATTAAATTGTTATTATACAGTATTAAATTTTTATATAAATAAGTTAAAAATTTGTTTATTATTATTAAATTTTTACAAATTTTTTAATCAAATAATAAAATTTCAACATATATTTTTATTAATAATTTTGAATTTAATTGATAATAATTTGATAATTACATAATATAATTAGAATTAGTGTTAGCTTAATTTAATAAACAAACAACTTTAATCTCATTGAGAGTTAAATCAATTAATGTTATATGCTTGTTTAATTATAAGAAAAAAAGATTTTTTTTTTGATTTTTTAATTAAAACTCAACGTTCAATATAAATAAGATTATAAATCAAAAAATTATAAGGCAAAATCAAATATTTTAATACAGAAGATATTTATGTTTTTTTGATAATTTTTTGAAATAGTGATTCAAATCAAATAATTTTAACATTATTCGACTTGTTTTATCAAGGTAAGTCAAGTGGTACTGTACAACTATTATTTTATTCTAATCACTGGAGTGCAAAAAGTAAAAAAATAAATAAATTATAATTTCCTATTCGAATAAATTATTCAAAATTCAAATACAATCGTTATTAGCCTTCAACAATTTAATAACCCTCAAATAGAGATATTAAATGAGTATGTGGACTCATTAATATGCGTAGTGCATCATAATACCTCCGGCTAAGAAAATCACCAGTTTTTCGATAGTTTTACTTATGGGCAGTAAATTGCATTTTAGTTTATTTCAATAAATTTTTACTATTAAAAAAATTTTGTAACCAAGTCGCCAACGGTCGATCATACTTATTTTGAAATCTCGGGTAAGTTTTTTCCGGTCAGCCGCTACTACAAATTTAGCTTATCCCAAACGAGTCAGCTGTATCTATTCTATATAAAGTAATTGAGGTTTTTACCAGCTCAACAGATAACGCTTAATTCGAAACCATGTCAAAATATTCAATAGAATGGTTTGAAAAGACCAATGATGAACACAAAATAGATATTTACGATTATGAACAATTCGGAGATTCTATTAAAATCGGAGAAGGCGGATTCGGAACAGTTTTCAAAGCCACATGAAAGAATACTGGATTAACGGTTGCAATTAAGGGTTTAAAAAAAGATATACGCAAAGTCGAAAAATACGTTCAACTGTTTGTTAAAGAGGTACTTTAATTAATATTACTTTACAAATAATTATTTATCATGACTTTTAATAGTTCCTTATATGATAGCTGATACTTTTAAAAGGCGTCCAAAAGCATCGAAATATTATTGAATTTTATGGAGTAACAAAGGGTATTATTTTTATTCTACTAATTATTCGAAAAGGGACTTTACAGTTATATTGATAGGGATTATATAATAATAACATTTACTAAATAATTAGATCCTAATGAAGGTTACAAGTTGATTTTTCAGTTTGCTGAAGATGGAACTTTACGTGAATATTTGAAAAGAAGTTTTTTGGACTTACAATGGCCAGATAAGCTGGATATGGGAAGGCAAATAGCGCAAGGGCTTAAGTTCTTACATGATAATAACATTGCACACAGGGACCTTGTAGGCATATTTGTATTCAATTTATCATTTTTACGAATGAATTTTAAATAACATATTCTTTTATGTGTTAATAGCATTCTAAAAATGTTTTGGTGCATAAAGGAACAATGCTGATTACAGATTTTGGTTTATCTAAGGAGGATTCTGACTTATCAATGACTTCGAATTCACAATTGCATGGAACGCCTGCGTACATCGATCCCATATGTTTCGAAAATCCGAATTACAGGCGTAACAAAAAATCTGATATTTATAGCTTTGGCTTTATTCTATGGGAAATTTCCAGTGGTAAACCTCCGTTTGCCTCATTTAAATCCAGAGAAGCAATCAGTGTCCAGATATCAAATGGAAATAGAGAAACTCCCATAAATGGTACGCCATTACAATATGTTGCACTTTATAACAGTTGTTGGGACAAGGATCCTGCAAAGCGCCCTAAAATTGATGATATAATCGATGACTTGAATCGACCTATTTCTGAAGAAGTGTATCATAGCGAAAGAACTACATATGATGATAAATGGTTTCAAAAAGCTATATCTGAGTTGCACATTAATACTTTTCCATATAACGCTTTCACGGACATTGAACGTATTGGGCAAGGTGGATTTGCTAATGTATATAAAGCTGTATGGAGAGATTGCGACATGACGGTTGCTCTAAAAAGAATTCATTCTTCAGAAGAGAATGAAGAGCTGATTAAAGAGGTTAAATTTTTAAATTTGGTACATGCTTTGTCCAAATATGATAAATGTAACCATCGTTTTTAAAATTTTACAGATTGAACTACTTCGAAAGGTTAGTCATCACCCGAATATCGTCGACTTTTATGGAATTTCTAAAAGTATGGATGTTTAAAATATCATATTCTCAGTTTTTTATAGTATTATTAATTTAATTGACTCTTCTAATTATAAAATAGGTATTTATGATAATTATTATGTATTAGTCCTAAAATTTGCAGATGGAGGGACATTACGAAATTATCTACAAAATTTTTGGCATAAATTAATGTGGAAAGACAAAATACGTATTGCCATTGAAATATCAAAGGGTCTTATGTTTCTACATAATAATGATATCGTTCATCGTGACCTTGTAAGTTATTATATTTATTTAATGATATTTTTTAAATACGTTTAATTTCTTATTTACATTCTCTTTATAGCACCCTAATAACATTCTAGTGCATGAAGAAAAAATATTGATTACAGATTTTGGCTTATCAAAACTGGGCATTGATTCATTGATCAACATAGATAATAGCTTAAATGAGCCATTAGAAACTTCAAATTCGGAACTAGTGGGACTTATTGCGTTTATCGAGCCTCTATGTTTTCAAAACACAATTTATATACGTGACAAAAGATCCGACATTTATAGTTTAGGGGTAATTCTTTGGGTAATTTCAAGTTGTCATTCACCTTTTGAAGGAATATCATATATATCGCTTATTCATAAAATCATTGATGGATTAAGAGAAAACGAAGTACCAGGCACGCCGGTTGCTTATACTCGACTGTATAATGAATGTTGGAGTGGTGATCCTGATGATCGTCCTTCGATAAAATCAGTTATTGAACGTTTGAAAAATATTACTTTTAACGATTCGGATGATTTTGCAAATCAAACCTTCTTACAATCTTCAAATCTAACGAATAATAATCAACTCAGCGATTCTGTGCCATCCCCATATATAACGGATAATAGTCGATTCTTGGAATCCCTAGATCTGGACAATATTCAATTTAGCTATGACATCCCTTAAATTTATATAAAAATTTACATCTGATTACTCATCCTTCAACTATCCCTCAACTGAATACCTTTTCAAATGATGTATTTCTAATAGTTATGTTCTAAATTTGCATGAATCGATCAAATTTCCGCTCCAACTAATCATTCTATACCCTTTAATTTTACCCCTTATTAGCGAATTTGTCGGCATCACTTTGGTTCTGACCAATCAGTCATTAACAGGAACAATATCAAATTACAGGTCAACAACAGAGTTTTAGTTGCTATTTTCGGCCGCAGAGGGGGCTCGTGCGGCACTTATCATACAATAATTTCAAGTAACTACGCGTTCATTCAATATACCGTTAAAATGTACTACTATAGTTTAATACAGTATATGCTAGAAATGACCGACCGGATATTTTTTTTATCGTTTACTAGCGATATAATTTAGATAATATTCTATTATGTTATATAAAATGTAACTATTTATCTATCTATATTACTAAAGCGCTAAACTCTGTCCAGCCTTGGTGTAAGGATCAATGGTTGGCGGGAAATAAAATAATGTCAGAGCATTATTTAAATTGAGCTATTTCAAAGTTGGATCCAATGCGATCAATTCACCTATTTACCATGTTCCCCAAAATAAAAAAGTTAGAAAAGTATTTATTGAATATTTACCTTGACATAAACTTCCCTACCATCCTTAAAATCTAAAATATCAAAGTAGAAACGGAACCGATCGTTTTTTTAGATCGTAGCCAACTTAAAGCAGTAAGCATACCATCAATGTCGTATTAATATTTCTCAGCTTTCAAATTTACTCTTAGTTTCTTTGACATGAACTTATTAAACTACAAACTATGATATTATATTTGATTACATCTGTAATATTTAAGGATAATATTAACGCGATTATGTATGTACTTAGCTTACAATCATTTGTTTTTTTATTGACACGTATAGCACGTCACCTCACAAAACAAAAACGAAGAAAAGTAGATAAAAAATAATTTATCATAAATCTTAGGTATAAAGCACGAACATGAATTTTATTTCCTTTTAATTGTAATTTTATTTGCTTGATTTTTTTCCGATTTTTGATTTTTGATTGAAAGTCATTGTAAGCGCTTCTGCCGCATAAGTGATGCATAAAGAACACCCTTTCTGCGGCCGTAAATAGCAACTAAAACTCTGCTCGGATTGAGGTGCTCATATTTCAGCTTTTTCGATACCGTTAATTTCGGCTTTAGTCACATTAAATCAGCAAAATCGGCAAAATTGGTAATTGATTTAGTAGAGATAGCAGGACTTATGCCGTGACCTCGATTTCATACTCCCCACATTTAATAAAATAGGACCCAGCTTCACATCTATCTCTTATACTCTTCTCATCCTTATGTCTCGACGCATGCTGGACATGATGACTTATCAATAATTCCATAATAATTTGATTTTTCACTACTAAACTCTTTATATACTGTATATCAGGATATTGATCTAATACTTTATTACGAAATAATCACGATCGTGAGCTGAATTACTGTAGATGATACACTTGCGTGATTTATAGATGGAATCTTATTTTCTGGCAATATATTACCTTTCGGAGAAAGTGCACTTCGTGCATTAGATGAAGCATTCACCTCTGTATTGGCCTGATCATCATGTTTATTGTCGGTTTTCAATAAAGGTTCTGCTAAAGTTACACTCTTGATGATATTTTGAATTTGGCTATTATTAAGACTAAAGATAGCAAATATACTATAGGTAACTTGTTTAATTTTATCTATTCCAACTCCGTTTTTCCCAAATAGCATACGAATTTTTTTGGCTCTTAGAGTTTTCATACGCAAGTTTCCTGATGTAATATCAGGTAAATGCTCTAACATTTCCTTGTATAATTGTATTCTAGCCTTTTTATCTGTAACTCCTAAATTCCGACAAATTTCAATAACTCTATTTTCAAAATTATCTGAGTAATTATACCATGCTGTGATTTCCTCATGTCTAGATCGTAACGCATAATGAAATAGAGAGACTAAGCTTTGTGTTGTGATTTGAAATGGTCGATATTCTGGGATTATAACTAACGATATGGTAGGGATGTCACTGAGTAATTCTTTTATTAATCCTTGTTCTATATACTGACTTTTAGTGAGTTCAAGTTCATCTGGTTCCATGGTTTTATTTTGCCGATCGTCACGTAAGCTCGTGACGGAAATTTCTTGGCATTTTTCTTTTCCGCTTACATGATTTTGCTCGGAAGAGATAGAAGTATCTGAAACTAAATTTTGGGATCGGTCTTCAGCTGATTCACGTTGAAGCTTCTTCTCCCTATTGCGTTGCTTTATCTCGCTACTAATTCTTTCCTTATTTTTCAAATCCAGAAATTCATTGATCTCTTTATTTTCTGACGATTTAGGCTCGGACGAGTGTGCATGAATATTGGAAGAAATATTAAATTATGCTTCGTGGAGAATAGAATCTTCTAATACGTGTACGTTATCACTTTGTGTCTGCTTCTGTTCCAATTTCGTGACTCTGTCTCTGAGCTCGGCATTTCAGCAATGAGATTATTGGTGTCCGTTTTATTTTTCTTTTCTAGCTGGTCTTGTGCTCAGCAATCGTGGCAATGAGTTGAGAATTTAATTCTTGCAACGAATCGATTTTCGTTTGAGCAGATTGAGATTCAAGCTCTGATGACATTTTTTGTTAACAACTTTTATATAAGGTGCAGATTTATTTAAATTATTGACATAACGCTGATCACTTTTGCCAAAAAAAATAGTCACGATCGTGATTTATATATTTACAGAGTAGAGCTCGGACGACGACCCCAAATAAAATCATATTACCCTCATTATCGCGCGTAAAAAATCATTGTTCATTAATCAAGAATAAATTGCAAGTCAAACACGGCCGTGATTATCACATCATTTACTCCTCTCTTGTTGACTGGCAATTTTGTATACATGCCTTATCTTAACAAACCAACGATGACCCTGAATAACTTTTTTACGCTCTTGTACAATGCATGGTATTCCCTTCTATTATCTGATTCGATATGCACGGAAGAATTCATTTCGAATTAGCAAGAAATCAAGTACAATTGGATCAGGGAGAAGTTGTCGGGGAATTGTGGTTCCAGGAAACGTATCATGATACAAACAATCCAGAGAAATGTTGATAATACATTGACCTTGTTGAATATTTGTTGGATTTCTATATTGGTCGTGGGTACCGAATTCAAACTAACAATTAAACATAATGTTAAAGATGATTATTCTTTGTTTATGACATTACATAAGTCCGGGGCTGGATATCTGCTGTTCTTCTGGGTCTGTTCGTGACACAAAAATGCCATGCCTGGTGGGTTAAGTTCTTTAAAATGACAAACAAACAAACAATGGGATGTCTTGTGCAACTTTAGGAATATAACTTACTTGCATCCGTAAAGGAGCTTGACCTAGAGGAACTTCATCAATCTTAATAACGATCGCGTCATGGACGCGACTAAGATTGCCTAACCAATAATCTTTAGCCTTGTTCAAGACATGTTCTTCTTTCTCAGAATAGGCTACTTCGACAACGAGATTCGACCAAGTCTCATCCTGAAATCGAAAGTATGAAATCTTATTCTGAAGAATTCAGAGCCAATAAAAGAATGTACCTGTCCATCACTCCCATTCGTTAGTCGCACTCGTAGTTTTTCAGGACGAAAACATACATCCACTTCCTCTCAGAATTATCGGCACGAGTTCCTTAAGAAAAACAAATATATATTTGATATCGCAAACATAGGCTGAGACAGTTACTGAATTGATATTTACGAATTGCACCAAGACCTAAGATACTGGCATCAGTAAAGTCAACAAGACTCCAACACCGATTAAGAAGCTTAGAAATTGCTCAAATACAAGTTTCATGTGGCTTCGATGGAAGTTCATAAATGACTTTATAGTCGATCCATTCCCAACAGCCACGAACATTAAACTCATTCGAACGCCATTCACATTCCCACCAACAGCATGTGTGTAAGGAAGTCTTGATACGAATAGCAAAAATTAGCTTATACTGTATATCACTAGATCATAAAAATAGCAAATCAACACAAGACAAGATAGGAAAGGGACTCACGTCGTTTCTTCCCATTTTGCTTTTGGATTGAAGTCGCCTTTTTCCCACCACAGGGTTCGATAATAATGATACTCTGGCATTCTTTTTCGAACATCAACTGTCTCGCTAAAGAATAGCTCTGGAAATCAACTAAAATATTAGAGAAATACTAATTACACGTATTTTGGTAGCGCTTGCTTTACTGATATTGCTAAAAAAGTTCGAACAAAGGAATAGCCATCGGAGTTTGTGTACGTTGCCATTTTGATTTTGGAGAAGTCAATTGCGAGTTAAGGGAGATACTGCTGAGTATTTATATAATAATTTTTTCCCACGAGGCAAGGCAACAATAACAAACGGAATTTATCCATTGATCGGATTGTTAAAAAATCACGAGCCCAATTAATAATGGGGTAAAATTTATTGCACGGATAGGCCTGCGCCGAAATATGCTGTATAAAACTAAGAGGTCTTGCTAATATAAAAAGTTGGACCTATCACGACTGCAGGACTGCCCCAATGTGGACCCCTATTCTCTCGTCTCTCTGGGTCCAACGATATCACTATTTTCTCCCTCTTCTTCGCTTTCCGGTTCAGTATCTATTTATCTATTTCACCCTTCTGTTTTGATGGTTATGATATACAGAAATATCATTTGAATCAACAATGAAGCCGGCAAGCAGTAAAAAATCGTGAGTATTTATGAACATTTTGATAGATTTGTATCATATTATTAGGTAATAAAGAAGCCAGTACGGTTAAGATTTTGCGGTTATAGATTATAGTTACATGCTTGAAATTACGTGGGTTTCGCGTTTTAAAAAGACACGATGGGTTACTCTATATCTTAGGGTCAGTTCACTGAGACAACGCACGTTTTTATATTGGTAGCTTATAAGATAAAGATTAATTAGCTTAGTTCTTACGCATCTTATGAACATGCATTTCGTTTTGATATTTAATATAATTTTATTTTTTTAAAAAAAAAAGATGTTACATTATATCATTAGGTTTCAATTCTAATAGAGTTATATTAAATTATGTGGGCATTTTTTTGTCTATTTCATGCCAGTATAATAGATTTATGTAATTTTTTTTTAGGTCGTCCTTGAGCCCACAGCTTAAAGCTTTTCTACATTGTGAGGCAGCAGTAACTTGAACCCATATTCTCTTTCCACTATACCAATGATTATTACCATTAACCTGGCCTGTATCCTCATCACAAGTTTAAAGAAAAGAAGTTACTACTGAATGAATGTGAATATCTTGTAAAAGTTGATACTGCTTATATGACTTATCAAACTTATGAACACAGTTACTTAATGCAGGATCATCTTGTTTTAAGAGATTTTTATATTATTACAAAACCAATAATTTGAAAAATGCAGAAGAAGGTTCAGATAAAGATACAGTATACCTTTATTACTAGAACTACTGAAATTATGTTTATAATCTTCTTTACTAATTATATTAATTGAAACATTATTTTTTTTTATTTTCTCATCTATATTACATTTTCATGTTCTTTTTTAATCTGTTTCTAATAAAGATCTGTATAAAAACCAAATGGCTTGCAGTTTTCATTCAATGTTAAGTAAGTATAATAATATTGCTTTTTTACAAATATTATGAATATTTGGTTTGATCCACAAACCTTGAAATGTTTTATTACAGAAGCTTGATACCATATGACATTTCTATTGAATAATATTTATATGTTTCAAGTTAGTATCTATGAGTACTATATGGTTTTATTTTTATTACTTTTATGTTTAAATATTATTAAATCAAAATCCATAATCTCTATTATTTTTGCTCCAATAGAACATCCAAAAAATTAAAAGTAAAATATAATAAAGCTATTTAAATTATTATAAGCCACTGTCAATGATTTATAAATATAATAAAAATTTATTACAATAACAATAAACTAAAAAATTTGTATTATATTATATACTTGTATTTATTTAAAAATAATATTTTTTAAAAGTCAAATTTTAATTATTATTGTTATTATAAATTGATAAATACTAATAAAACATAATAAACTATTTTCAAAAACAATCTTAAGAAATTTTAAAATAATTTTAAAATTTTAAATACTTTATATAAGCTTAATCTATATTTAAATTTATATATGCTTTTTTAAATATAATTTTGGATTTTAAAAAATTGATTTTTTTTATAAACTTTGTAAAATTATACAATTTTATATTTGTTATTTCAAAGTTATTATAATATTACTTGAAATATATAAAAGCAAAATTATATTTTTTCAAATATTTTCAAATATTACTAATTTTATATTGCAATTATTACTTATAATTACTTGTAATTTAATTTTAAATTTATATATATAGTAGTTTTTACAAGAAATAACAATTATAGGTTTGATCATAATTTTATAATTATTGATTTAAATTATATAAAATTTTATACATATATTCTTTAATATCTTAGAAACAAGTTTGTTATAAAATACTTTAATTAATTTATTATTATTATTTTTAAAAAAATTTTTTTTCAATTTAATTACAAATTTTTATATAAAAACTGGTTGGAAAATAAAAAAAAATTTTTTTATATATTTTTAAATATCACAAATATTTTTTTACAAAATTATTTTATTAATTAATTCAATAAAATTATTAATAAATAATTTTTATAAAAACTTTATAATATATTTTTTAATTTAAATTTTAAATAAAAAACAAATATTATTATATTAAGATTATTAATAAATAAACAAATATTTTTTATTATTATACTTTAAAAATATATTTATAAAATTTTTAATAATATTTATTTATTTATAAAATTCTTTAAAAAAAATTTGTTATTTTTTTATAATAATTATTATATATAATATAATTAATAAAGTTATATATATGTTATATCACAAAAAAAAAAAACTCTTTCCCACTTCCCCTTCTGCGCTTGGAAATTTCCTTTTTAGGAAATTTTTAAGTTGTTTACTCTTTTTTCTCTTCGCTCTCTCCTTTTCCCTCTCCCATATCCTTTTATTTCTCCTTCCCTATTTTTTACCCCTCCTTTCTTTAGACTTTCTTATAAAAAATTACCCCCTCCCCTGCCGAAGTTAGGTTTTTCCTTCTTCCTGAAGGTTTTCTTTCTAGGCCTCTCTTTCTTTTATAAACTCACTCTCCATAACATCAACCCCCTGACCAGTCGGCTCCCTTTTCTCAAGACCATACACAGAAGTGGTAACTTCTCTTAAGACGTGGGCTTCAGAAT
>CAJVPV010000069.1:0-31470 GCA_910591835.1 Acaulospora morrowiae
ACAAACAAAAAAAAAATAAAATAAAGAAATAATTTTTATCAACAAAAAAAAAAAAAAAAAAAATTTCAGTATTTATTGTAGATTTCAAATAAATTAAAAGTTAATAAAAAATGATTTTCTTTTTTTTATAATAAAATTTTAAAATTTTGATTTTGAATTTTAATAAATAAATATATAATAATAATAATAATAAAATAATATTCTTTTTTTATTCATAAAAAATTATATTATAAATTTTTTTGTATTAAATTATGTGATATCAATATTAATTAAAAAAAGAATTTAGTAATATTTTAAAATAATAATAATATTTTTTTACTATTAATAAAAGGATTTAATTTTTTATTTTAATAATATTTTTGATTAAATTGAAATATCAAAAGTTAATAAATTAAAAATAATTAATTATTTAAATAAAAATTACATAAAAAAACTATATAGAAAAAATATATATGTATATATAGTTATCACATTATTATTTTTATAAATATTTTTTTATAAAATAGTAAAATTATTATATAATAAAAATTTCAAGTATTTAAAATAGAAATTATAAAATTATAACATATAATTTAAACAACCTATAATTTTTTAAAGTTGTAATTTTATAATAAACAAAAAAAATTATATTTTTTAATTCAAATATTATAAAATTTATAAATAAGTTTAATGTCTTTTTTTTTT
Source organism: Acaulospora morrowiae (assembly GCA_910591835.1). Taxonomy (NCBI): domain Eukaryota; kingdom Fungi; phylum Glomeromycota; class Glomeromycetes; order Diversisporales; family Acaulosporaceae; genus Acaulospora; species Acaulospora morrowiae. The sequence goes on from CAJVPV010000069.1 coordinate 685, forward strand.
TATAATAAATTTATGATTTAAAATACTTTTAAAAATAAAAAAATAACAAATATTTTATAATTTTTTTTATATGATAATAAAAAATATTAAAAAAATATTAAAAAAAATATTTATTTATTTTATTTGTGATCTTATAAAGTTATAAAATTTTTTATAAAAAGATTTTTTTTTTGAATATTCAAAAATTTTTTACAATAGATGGACTTTTTAATATTTGAACTTGGTAAAAAATTAAATATAAAAAATTTTATGCCACTACTATAATATTTAAAATTTTATTTAATCTGAATAAATGATTATTAAATTATTTAAAAAAAATTAATTAGACTTTTATTTATTTATAAAGATTATATATATGCATATACGTATACTTTATATTACGTTTACAAATTTATCTTTGCTTTTATATTTATTTTAATTAATTATAATAATACTCTCTATAGAAATTAAAACATAGTTTTATGTAAATATTAATCTAAATTAATCTTGATATAAAAACAAGAAGAAATTCTGATAATATAATTAACCAAAGGCTTTTGTAGTTTTTAATAACAAAACCTTTAAGGCTTGAGGCATGGAATGAAATTGATTCGAGTATTTTTCATTATTAATGCTCTATTCTCTTACTATCATAAACTTTTAAAACGCCGCATATTTTGAAAATTCTTTATATACATGTCAATTTATAAATGCTATCTTTGCTATTTTTACTATTCCTAGGATTCCACTATTCTGGTTATTCTTGATCTACGTGTCACGTAATCGGAGTCGATCTAACCTTCACAATAAGTACCAAATTTTAAACTTTGACCGTGCGATAGTTCAATCGATATCTTATATTATCGCATTTGAAATCTTTAATTTTTCAAAGAACTTTGAATTTCAATCATAATATGTTTAATATTTATTTTATTTTATTAATATATTTATTTAATTTAATCTGGAAACAATATCTGGAGAAAAAAATGATGAACACGAAACAATTGATTTGATGTATTTGATATAGGTTTTATTGATGCAAATTTGTTGATGAACCGTTAATCTAGTCTTGCAAATCATTAATGATCTGTTTATGCAATATTGTTATAAAAGAAGACATAAATCAAGTATTTCAATTATGGTGACAACACGTAAACCTGAGCGAAATTTTCTTTTTATTAAAAAAGTTAGGCATAATTTCAAATGAAGAATTTTAAAACACGAAATTTACTTACTCTATCACATCTCCGGAAAATCCAACTCACGTAATATTCGTAATATTGAAAATGTATTGATTTTACCATGATCAAATCTGGAGAAGATTTTATATTCTTATACTCGCCAGTTGTGCTATCAGGAAAAAAATCACCTTCGTGTCGACTAAATATGATGAAACCGAAAAGTGCAATGCTCACTCTTTCTTTCTTTCTTTCATTTTTTCCTGGTGCTTAACACTTGTTCATCTCAATGGATCAATGGGGCTTTCTTCAATTAAATATTTAATTAAAAAAAAAAAAAAGACGTAATATTTCCATAAAAAATTATTTATTATCATTAAGACACTTAAATTTCAAAACAAAAAACAAATTAAGTTAGCTCAATCTATTTCTGATGCCTATCAAAGAATAATATTTGATGACCCCAACAACATTGAATATTTTCCAAACATCATACCGAAAGAGATATTTCATTACTGTGAGACAAATTATTGGATTCTTCCTGGAAGTTGAAGTCATGTTGAAACATCAGGTTTCTAAAGTTCCAAGATTCGAAATGTTACGATCGAAATCATAGATTTTACATCCCATACTGTAATTCGGTATGAGTCGGCTATACTTTAATGCATGTGTTATATCTGCAGTATATTTGTACGTAATTCACTTATTCTAAACCGGTGTACAAGATTATCTTTAATGTATTGATCTGTTATGGAATAATTGGACGTCTTCATAATATGTAAGTACATGTAAAATTTTAATCGAAATTCTCAATTTGAGGGAATGATTGTTGAAATTAATACGACATTAAATCGGAATTTCAGTATGAAACAACGATCATTATTTGAACACAATGTTGAATCGAAATTTCGACATTTAAAAAAAAAAAAAAAAAAAAAACCTATTATTAAAGCGTATACAATATCAAATCAGTTTCAATGTGAAAGGATGATTATTGGAACACAACGGAATTGTTTAAGGGACAACAAAAGATTTTCACGGACTGCATACTTGTCCTTGTTTTACTGATTTATTTGTTGCATTGTGCAAAGAAGAAAAATTCAAATTCTTGGTGCTGGATGGAGATAGATAAGTATCGATTTTAGAAGTGAATGTGGCTATTCGATTTATCAGGCTATTTTTAATTTCTTTCTTTGGATTTCAGATTCAACCATTTTTTCTTTTACTAGCTGGATGGCTCATGAGTCTATAATATCAAATCATTTTTTGTCTTCAAAACATATGAAGAAATCGATATTATTCATTGGTTATGACCGACTGACCACACATTTCTGTTTCTTCACGTGATTATTGCCTGTGTCTCGGTTGCGAAGAGGTACAGTGTACATAATCAAATTACGTGTTCTTGCTACAACATCCCTCAGCACAGAAAAAGCCAAAAGGAGGTGAAAAGGTATTCAAAAATCTCTGTTGAGAACGCGCCAGCAAACTTTTTTTTTGTGATGCTATTTTTTCGTGATATGTGGTACAAAACATCATCTGATTTACCACAAGTTCTACCCCGACTGACAGACTGAAATAGTGAAGTTACTTACCGTTCACTACTCTTTCAAAAACTCTGCTAGGTTTGACATCAAACCTTGGGAATTCCTTGAAACCATGAATTTGTTTCGAAAACACTATGACTTCATTTACTATTGTATCCGCAATTGAGCGGAAACCCGAGATTTTTGGTTATTTTCATATGAATGCCTCTTTGGGGCTTATTTCAGGTGATCGTACATAGATTAAAACACCTCAAGGCGCAAGATTCGAATTTCTTGTTTAGGAGATTAAAACGAACGAGATGAGAGAATGAATTATATCTCAAATCCTAGGGTCTCAATGTTTGCAGCTCAAAATTTCTTGGGTCGACGGCGAATTCCCAAAAAAAATGTGGCACAGGTGAATCAATACCCAATTTGACTTATGCCGCAAAGACCGACGTTAACATTATTGATTGCTTCAAAGAAAGCAGATTTTTTTAAAAAAGGTTCTCGGTTCTAAGAAAAAGATTTCCATTCACACCTTGCACCATCATCTAATTTCATTATTAAGTTGTTTTAATTTTCTTTTTGACTCCAAACATTTTTCTGACCATTTTGGAAATTTGAATTAATTACCGACTAGGTGGGACAAAAAAGAATTCCCACACAAGCCACATTCGATGAAGTGATCTCACGTATTACAAAAAAAAAAAAAAAGTTCCGAGCATGGCATCCATGTATTAGAATATGATTGCTCAAATTTCATGTGTAAATTTAATTTCTAACTATACCGTACAAACCTTTTGCTCAAGTTATCCAAGGCATCTTCCCAAACCTTACCCATTCCTACTGCTGCAATGGGATGTTGTTTGCAAACGATGTCTTGTATTATTATTTTTTATTATATCCACTTTTTTCAAGACCACGCATTGATTTTAGTTGCACTGAAATGCTATTGTTTGTTTGTTTTGGAAGTTTTTTTTTTTTTTATATGATGGCAGTTTAAATATTATGTACTGTAAAATATGTTCAAATATACAGTATATATACAGTATATGCTACGGCTGTGTAAATGTTATTTTATTAATATAAGGCGTTCACTTGGATTGGTATTTAATCATCCTGTTGCGACCCTACCGGTTTTTTTGGTTAAAGCGTTAGGATCAACTTTTAACGTATTTATCCCCAATTCGGTCCTAGCGTGTGTTCCTTAATTCACTCGTTATTTATGTCTACCAAGGCAAATGACCTCTATAGGTGAAGCTTCTCACAAACAATGAATTGTAATTTACTTTAAAAACCGCACCAATTTTTCCTTTGGGTTTAAAAAATTTTCTTTCTTTGACCAAATTGTCTATATCTTTTGATATCGTACAAAGACCCCAATACCATTAAATAATTCCCTTTTGCTTTCCTAAAAAAAGAAGAATAATAATAATAAAAGAATCAGTAAAAAAAATGACTCATCCAAGCGTCCCAGATCAATTACTACAATATCCACAGCAATCTTATAATCATAACAATAATCACCAATGGATTATTGTCGATGAATCATCCTCGATCGCATCCCCGAATCAACGGACCAACAGACCCGCGCCACCAATACCCCTCATAAAAGTACCTTTTCCACCTTTGGTAAATCCGGAAGAACTTATAACCAGACCAAGAAAAGCAAAATCAAAAGCACCCACAAAACCTCCCAATGCATTCATGATCTATCGAATGCAGTATGTCAAAGAGCTTCACGCGAGAGAACACCGATTACCCATGAGAAGTGTCTCAGCGGCTGTGGCCAGCTCATGGAGAGGAGAGCCGGAACATGTGGTTGAACACTATGAGGACATTGCGAAAGAGGCCAGCCGTATTTATAATCAAAAGTTCCCGAAACCACCTTCTCCCCAGAAAGGATCAGGAGTACGTCAACCGCAACGAAGAAGAAGTAGTGGTGTCAATAATGTGTCGGATGTCATAAGTCAACCGCTAATCGGCTCTTTAGCTCAAATCGACGATTCGCAACGGTCGCACCATCGATATTACGCGGGAGATAACGCTCTCACTCATAATCACTATCACGGTCATCACCTGCATTCCACGAGTGTGCAACATATTCCGTTTCCGTCAATATCGGACACTCAATATTCATCAAGCATACTTAATAGGCCTTCAGTGCGTTCGACAAGGCCTTTGTCTAATTCGTATTCGTCTCCACATACCTCGTCGACATTTCATATGCCATCGTTACCTCACGTCCATTCCTTGACCACGGCATCATTTAATTATATGGATGAGGCCAATCAAAACGAATGGGATTATGCAACAGCGGCTCATGCTTAATATAGGTTTTCGCGAAAAAGGAACACGATCGTAAATTCCTTGTTTTCAAAAAAAAAAAAAAATTCGATCGTTGTCGTTTCAAAAAAATTCACAAAGTTTTTTTTTTATTTGAGAAGTCTGAATCTATCTTTCTTTTATATTATATAATATTTCGTTACTTTTTTTTTTAATAATAATATATATTCGTTCTTGGAAATCTCTCAAAAATCTCTTTAAGAACACTTAATTGTATGCTCGAGTGTCTAAATGATTATGCATGTTTTCTTCGTTTTCTCGTCACACCCGAAATATTAATTTTAATACTATCGTATTGCGTGTGGACGATATCACACCAAATCTTCACGTTTTACGTTTTTTTTTTTTCTTTTTTTTTTCTCCCGAAAAGTTATACACATAAAATATAACTCTTACAAACATACGAAAAAGACACCTTTCTTTTCTCGTAACCCTGTGTTTTTTCGATAATCAATCGAACACACCCTTTTTAATATCTTTATTAGTTTCATATATACGCCTATATATATTTCATTTCACGAAAAATTGCTTTTCGATTTTCCTCTATGGTTGTGATAAAGAACCTATCTATATTCAATAAATAATATGCATTTCTTTTATTTGTGGATCGTAATTAATATACATACTGCACGCGTGCCTCCAAGTTATAAGTTTAATGTTTGCCTCGCGCGTCAAGAATATATTCATCACTGATGGCATTAGGTTCCCATGACACCATCATGTCAAATACTCGAGTACTCTTTAAACTTTGTCAGTTAGCGATAATTGTTTGCGGGTCATCTTACAATGATCACCTGATAGATTGATTCTTTAAATAGTTATGAATGAAGTAATGCTCTGATTGGTTAATCGACATATCCCCGTGATACATAAGTTAACCGACATATCCCTGTGATGCATAAAGATTGGACATTTACCGAACGTTTACTTTTATCAAGTTACAGTAAATCATTGTTACCATTGTTACATTAGCACCCATGTCAGCGACCAATCGTTTAGCATGCCATTCATCAGAATAATTTGGTCACCTATTTTTCTCTTTTCAAGAGTAACAATCGTTCGAATGTTATGAACCGTTGTCTCCAATCGTGCAACACTTTTTTCAAAGAAAAATCAAAAACTCAAACACGCATTATTTCAAAATTCAAACAATTAATGACTGAATCCATTAATGGAATTGACGCTCGTAACATTTGATTAGTATTACTCCAATCATTCGATAATTTGAATGTCATGCTTCGTATGAATGGAATTCCTTTTTCATGCGACGATATTTACCCTTTTATAAATTCAAACAATGTTGAATCGTACGATAACCATGCAAACATATGCATTTTCTTTTTCCATTGGATTTGATAAAATACTTTCGGGAATCGCTTTGAAGAGCATTGTTAAAAAAAATAATCATAATGTCAAAGGGATATACATGTTTTAGAGGGACTTAAACAAAATGATCATATGAAATATAAAAATTATTTATTTATTTATTTTCTTTCTATTGGCTCTCGATAACCGATCACTGCATGTTTTGATAAATGCTAGCCGAGTGTCCTTGACGGTTTAGATGTTTTCACGCTCCATGATAATTCAACGATGAGATGTGTAACCATTCGATTGTAATTTTCAGAAAGGGTATAGCGGCGGATTTAGAATTCTACGGAAATTCTCACGTATGATGATAGGATTTGGGAAAAACTTTCTTCGAGGAAACACTATTGATTTTTGCATAATACGCTAGCATTTAATAATCGGCATATAGGAGGAGCCACCGATTTGTTTGTTTGGATCACGCAGTCGATCACGGTGACGGTCGCTCCTAATATGGGTTTGAATTTGAAAATTTTTTTAATGTCCACTATCAATGTTTTATCGTGTACCGTTTACAAAAAATTTTTTGGTCCCATTGAAGCTAGGACGGACATCTTGCTATTATTATTATTATTGTGACCTCTAGTTGTCGGATCATTAAAGCAGATAAAGATGACAATGGTCAAATACTGATCTAGGGTATTGGTTCCTTTGCATGACAAGTAAAAATTTGTTTTACGTTACAAGTGTAGATGGAATCTACCGGTATGCGTCAAAATTTGGAAAACAAGAATTGGATTGTTATTCTTCATCGTTATTTGTAATCTCACCATTAATCCTTGCTTAAGGTGAATTTCGAATTTTGCCATTACCAAATTTATCTTGTTCTCACTAATAAATTTAAATAAATTGGTCAAATGTGCATTGAAGACAAGGTAATTTTCAACTTTAACGATGTACTAATAAAAAAATGTCAAAAATGGCATATACCATTTTAGGTTCATTGTATATCATAAGTAAGTGGAGAGATACAAAATTAATTAATTAATCTCTCGAAGCCATGTCGAAAAAATTGATGGTAAACATAAATAAAACCAATAACATATCAAGGTCAATCTTTTCCAAGAAAATCGCAACACGCGTTTGATGAATCCATTCTAAGAATGGAGTTCTTTGATTCCCCCACCCCCCATTGTACATTTTGCGGGTAAACCTATCGCGCTGACCCTTCGAAGGAGAATTGTCGCTCTGCAATTAATGCGTTAATTGGTTAATAAGAAACATAATCTATTCACGCAATAAAGTTTTTAAAGCTATTATGCTCGAATCGACGGCCCCGTAATTTTCTGGCGTCATCGCATTTCTCTATTCTCTTCCAAATATATCAATCTCATTAAATGTCCAATTGCGTATTATTAATTAATTTCTGCTTTTAAATGAAATTATAATGCTTACAATAAAGAAAAAAAAAATCCCCTGTAAATGAATCCTATCTGATCCTCTGAAATTAAATTTTAATTTTAGTTTAATCGTCACCAATTTGTTTCAGTGGCCGACTGACCGTTGTGAGAGAGATATGAATTGGGCTCGCGGGTGACGCTATCATGTACTTTTAAATGATACCTTGTACAATATAAACGGGATAATGATTTCAATCAAGATGGATTTCACATCACATGTGATATTTTCCGAAAAACATGATTCCGCAGTCGCTTTGACATTAGTCACGTGTCATACACGTGAGTAATACGATAGAAACGCGTTTTCTTGCAATGACTCATTGATGTGGTGATATTTTGGAGCACTCCATTTTATTATTATTTTACTTCTTACAATATTGAAGGAAATATATTCGGCATGATCTAAGATTCTCTATATAAAATTCCGATGAAATACAATAAATCAATGAGACGCTGGAATTCTTTGTACTCCTGATATTGGATATATTTTTTTTACGCCAACAGAGGAGACCTACAATAAAGTCCCAGCGTAACATATAGAAGCACATGAAAATACAAATATATACGTATCTATGTTTATATTTTAGAATGTATACATGTTAACTGAAAAGAGCCGTTGAACAAATTAGAAAACTATTGTATTCATATTGTATTACGCGTCTTTTTTTTTGTACATACAAAAGTTCCCATGACCAAATCCCTGACTTATCATCCTTAACCTGTGTGTGCTCGTTTGACCAAGCTGTGTAGCCGTTCCACCCCAAATAAATTTATATTAAAGAACCGGCTGCGCCGTAAAAAAAGAAAGAACGTTTTACTATTTAAATTTGATTGGTGCGTTTTTATTGGAAGGTCGTTCTTCATGAATCCTGACGAAGAGCGTTCCTGAGTTAGGAGACCGATTTGGAGATTGTGCTTACAAATGAGGACAAGGTGCTATTTTATGTTCGCGGCGGTTCTATGCATCTCGCAGAAACACATCAAACTGTATCAAGAACTCTTTTTAGAATGTATAATGGGAAAATCATGAATTAATCTGGATGACTTTGAACATGCGATTGCAGGTATTCTCTCGTGAGTAAAGTGCTTCGGAGATCTGGACAATATTCTAATAAAGCCTGAATGCATAGTTACCCGAGTGTTTTACCCTGGTAATAATTCTGTAAGCAAAGATGATGGATTAGATAACGGAGTACCAAGTGTACATAACATACTGCAGTTTTCCTATCTTATGAAATTAGGAAATATTTGGAATGTAACGTGTCACTCTATTGAAACGATGAAAGCACACAGTATGTATTTACAAATTTATCTACATTTAATCTCATTTTATTTATTAAAGACTCCTGATTCTTGTGGCATATGTGTTGCCAACAATACTGTTTGCATAAAAGAATTCTTAGCATGCTAATTTGATTTATAAAATAAAGAAAAGAAAAACGCGAAATTTTAATCTATCATATAATATCTGCGTGCGTTGTCAGCGGTGTCACGGTAAACACTTTAAACTTTATTCGATTTTTTTTTTTTTTTATACAGGAATAATAGTGTGAATGTTGTGAATGCACAAGTTTCATGTCTCCTATTTATTTATTTACCTTAGCTGAGAAAGCTGATTGGCTACTTCTATCCGCAAGAGAATCAATTATTAGGTAATCCTTATCTAAAAATCGTTTGAGTTGAACGCCACCCTACGCGAAAAGTTATTCGTATTTTACACTGCCCCACGTGACGTCACTAAATATGATGTGACGAACAATCTAGTGGATATGGCAAAGGGCTGTGACATGTGGCTGGACATTTGAATTCTCCTTTTATGTTAGCAATGCTGTACCACCACGTGAATAATATCGTCATTCCTCGAAAAGAAGAGGTGATTTACATACATATGCCAAGAGTATATTCATCTTCATGAATCGTTCGACGATTTTACTGATTCATACAATTACCAAATCGGCCGATGAACCTTGGCAAGGCTTTTCCGACTGCGGTTGCTCACAGCCTTTCCCTTCGGCGAATTTTCTCTTTCACCAAATGCGTACGTAATGTTTATGTAATAATCAATTAATATGAGTAAAGGAAACAAATACTTTTTCCTCTGTGACCTTTAATTCACCATTCAGGGCCTGGAAAAACTTCCTTCTTTGGCACACTAATTAGTGAACGGGCTGATTTGCCAAAAGTTTGGGTGTGGCATTTTTGTAAATCTCTCAAAATTATTTGGACATTATTTAAATAAGAACAAGTGTATAATTATTACTCCACGTCGCGAGGAACTAAAATAAAAACTTGGTGATGTTCTCTCCTCCTAATAAGCCTTCTTTCCTACAATAGGAAACAAAGAAATTCGCGAAATAAGATGCTATATCTGTTTTTAATATTGTCCACATTTAGAAAACAAAATGCATGCCCGTTAAATATAGAATGAGGACCTTAGTACCCTCCTGATAATATTTCATAGTGTTATATTAGGGTTCCTACAATATCATCCTGATCTATTATATACGTTAACGTTGGATACTTCTTTGTACGTGTAAATAAAAATTTGTGATAATGCATTATGGTTCGCGTAATCCCATGCAGCGAACAAATCATGCTGTTTATTTCATGCGCAAAGAAAACATTAGTTCTCTTTCCGTAATTTCCATAATTGGAAAACAACGATTAATTCGCGAAAATAACACGTAAACAAAGGCATGCTCTTTTGTCACAATTCATGAATATACAAACATTTGCATTTTTTTTTCTCACGCAATTTTTGATTCAGACAATTATCTTCGGTGATAAGCGAATGCACAGTTGAATATTGTCTTGATATTTGTCATTTTCTCAAGACTATTGAACAATTAATTAAATCATGTAACATTGTTTCATAATCACGTGATGCCCATGGCCAGGGGGTCGGTCCTAGCAAATATACAAACGTAACGAATGTATCTAATTAAAAAGGCATTAGCTGGTCAGCCTTATTCTGTTATAAAATATTGCATTTATAACATAAATTAGCGAGTAGTATGCGTTTGAAAAATTGAAAGCATTTCATTGTTAAATTGTTGCGATATGCTGCACATAAGGTCTTATGATTTTACTATTTGGTCCCATTATTTATTATTATTGTTGTTACCATTATGGATGAATATAAAGGCTCCAACAAAAGAGCTATCTGCAGACTCTACTGCTTTCCTGCAAGCCGAAGATAGCGACGGACTATGAAAAATGAGAATCCTCGTCACCTGATCTATTGTATTCTCACATTCGATAAACTCTAATGTGGCATTCATATTCAACAAGAAAGCCCAGTACAATTTCCTCATTACTCCTGAATTCGAAACGAGAATTCCGCTCAAAAGAAACTAAAAACCGTGGGTATTGGTGGTAATGGAGTATTGTTTGTAAACGAGTTCATATGGTCGTATCTCTCAAGCAAGCATTATCCATTAACACCTATCTATATTTAAGTCGGTTAAGGAACGAAATCCGCATTATGGTGTAGTAGATTAAATCAGACACGAAAAATATTTTTATTGTTGTTATTATTTACGGATATAATTTATTATTTTCCAAAAATATAAAATTCGACAAAATCATTTGTATTATTGTATCGTTGGGTTACTATTAAAGGATAGGATTAATGGAAAAATAAATTAAAATTTGTAAAAATGTCATTTTAAAAGACACATAAAATGCATGTGAAATAGAGAACCATTTGCATCTGCCCAAATCCTAATCTATTCAAAATACAACATTGATGTTCTAATTAAGCGCAATGAAGTTCGAATACGATTGTTGTGAAAAAAATTCTTCAAAAAAAATTATTATAAAAGATCAAGCCAACTTTTTTTTTTATGTGTAATGGTTTTGTGTGTGTAGGAGCATTTAAGAACATTTAAATATTCGAAATAGATATATTTCTTGTATACGATATTGATTAATAGGCGTATAAGCAAATAAATGGTTTTTATTTTTTGGAAAATTCTTGTACTGTATACCGTATATACTGTATATTTCTCAAAAATCAACGAAATGTACAATGTCATTTATCTATTTTTTAATATGTGAAATAGGCCTTTTAAATTATTTACTTTGCAAAATTTTACGATTTGATTTTTTTAAAAAAATAAAAACAACAATAATAATAGGTAATTGGTTATTATTTATTTATTTATCAATACAATCATGATTTAAATTACAAAAAATTGACTATCCTCTCATTTTATATTGACCTTTTTATATTATTAATAAAATTAGATTTTGCATATTAAGTAAACCTTGTTCTTAGGTATAAATTTTATTTACTATATAATAAAATCTTTATCAAATTTAAATACACTTTTATTGTTATGTTTACTAATTTATTTTTCGAATAAAAATTTTATTTATTCTTTTCAAATCTATTAAACCATTTAAATTTAAATTTTAAAATTTTGTTTAATCCAAAAGTCTCAAACCTGGAATATGATTTTACGAAAAAAAAATCCTTGGATTGTTTGATATACAGCGGTTTCTGAAAAATTTTATGAAAAATTTTTTAAACAATTAAAAATTGCTCTATCATTTAAGGAATATTCATCTAAAAGATATAAAAAAATTAAATACAAATCTTTTAGCAATAATAAACAATTTCAATTAAAATATTTTTTTGCCTTAATTAATTATATTATTTAAATATAGTATTAATTATTAAAAAAAAATTTCTAAAATATATTTTATTTAATAAATTAATATTTAAAACAATATACTTTAGTTACAAATAATTGATTTGATCTAATATCATTTATTCGTAATTTAATAAAATAAATCTTAATTATAACTCAATATGTAAATATAATAAATTAATAATTTAATATATTAATTTTTATTATACTTATTTTAAATATTTTAGTATTTATACAATTTGTCTAAAAAGTTGTTAACCAAATTTTCAATTTATATAATTATTTATAATTTCATAAATAATTATGTTTTTAAAGTTTTACTATTAAAAGTTTTATTTAATTTTTTTATTTTTATAAAAATAATATATTGCATTAATTATTTATAATATTTTTTTTATATAAAATTAAAAAAAAATTATTTATTTATTTTTAATTTATAATTTTTTTTAATTTCATTTATATTATTATAAAAAACAAGAAGTAAATTATTACATGATTTTATAACAATTATTATAATAAAAATAAATAAGATAAAAATAATAAGTGAAATAAAAAAAAATAATCAAGATAAAAAGAATAATTGAAATAATTAAAATAATTAAAATAATAAAAAGCATACATAAATATAACTAATTCTTATATTAATAAAGATAATAAAAATATAGATCTTTTTGCCAATACAAAAAACAGATGTTTCAAGAAAATTTTTATATTTCTTTGTAATAAAGATAGTATCTATATTTTAGTTTATATATTTACTATAGCATATATTTATTTTGTATGAAAATATTATAACTTAAACATATATATAAAGGCTCCAATTTTGCCTAGTAATTGATAAGCTTGAATATATATTTTATTGAATAAATATCTTAACCTTTATAAAACAAATCACTATTATCTCTTTTGCTCAACCTCATATATCTCAGAATTGTACTAATTTGTATGTCTTTAGGAACTTTAGCATACCATATTGGCTCTGTCTATTTAAAGTACCTTCCTGCTACCAGTTTTTTATCTTTATCTTTCTTTTGAGATAGAAATGATATATAACAATATATATAAAAAACTTAACAAAATTATATTGATATTTTTTGTTTTTTCAATTCTAATAAAACAATATACATATTTATAGGCCCAACTAAGATTCCTAATGATATTATTTTGATACCAATCCAGTATTGAATTTACTATAAGTTTAATATAGTGAATTATAATCTATATATTAATTTTAACAAAAAAAAACTCTTTCTTATTTATTCAAATTCGCTTAAAATCCACAATAAACAGCCAAGAGTTAGCCCAAAAGGCTCACCCGCCATAGCAACATATAAGCCCAATGACCCCAGGAATGCAAGCTTGCCCACTCCCAACCACCTGCTACACTAGGCATTCAAAATGCAATAAAAACAAAAGAAAAATCAACGGTCAACCATGCTCGAAGCAGGCAAAAGCAAGATACCCAGCTGACTAGAAACTTCAGAGGAAGAAATAGATGCCACCTATACTTGGGCAGAGGACACTCATATGGACATGGAAAAGCTCTAATGGGCATATACCCCATTAACGTTTGGTGAGTCAGATGAAGAGACAATGTCTACAGAACTTGGAAGTGAAACGAAGAAGACTCCGTCCGACAACGCCAAGCCATCCAGACAATCCAGACAGTTACTAGGCTTATCCACAGACTGGCACACCCAGTATAGCCACTTCCACTACAAAACAGCCATACAGACAGAACACCTAACAGGCTCTATGAAGCAGAAACTTAAGACAATAAAAAAAGCAGTCACTCACCTGAACTTCTATACAAGTATCCAGATGGCATAGCAACAGGAGGCAAAATTGATCATCACCTCCTTTGCCAATCAAAAGAATGTACAAAAAACATGCAAAATAACAATCCAGCAAGGCAATGATTACCGCATAACAATCCTAGCCAACTTTGACTCAACAGCAGCCAAAAGCAAATCTATTTGCATCTGGAACATCACTTTGGATACCAATTAACAAGAAATTAAACAAAAACTGACCAATTCGGGCAAATCCGTTGCCTAAAAATGAGCACCACAGGCATGTGACAAAGTGCATTAGCCAAATTTGAAAAACAAGAAGACTATAACAAAATCATGGAAAGATAGAATATTCCTTTTAAAGAAGAACTTTTGAGAATTTACCCACTTCTCAAAATCTATGAAACCAAGCTACTTCAAGACAGGTATATCCTCAGACTCACAAACTTTCCACCAGGTACCACTGGATATGACTTGCGTGAAATAATTAACAACACTAAGACAGTGTCGTGCCACATCCCCTAGAACTGAAACTACACAAGAAAATGATTCGCTATTTTCAATTTTGTAACACTGAAAAAAAAAAGAAAAAGCCAAAAACAAAGAGGCATACCTAGGTGAAACATTACTACAATGGCATGAAATAGATAAAAAACTCTATACAATTTACAACTCACCTGACTATCTGGTAGCACAATACACAATTAAGGCCAAGCATCATGAAAAACAACAAGTCTTCAGAGAAAAAGCAAAAAGATATAAGATACTTTATCAACGTTTCAAACCTGAAGAAACAATACAAATCAGAAAAATTGCAAACTAGCAAGCTAACAAGACAGGAAACCATGATCGGCTCAGAGCTTGGGAACAATTTAACAAGGCCACCAACCAGTTTTTAGACAAAGGATCATTTGCACATATTGCCAAACAACTTTCCAACAAATCGTCAAACCTAATAGCAGGGAACCTAGCAACAATAATCAATCTCCAGTTATCGCTAACAGAAGTTCTCAAGGCATCCAAACAATAGGAGCAGAGCTGAAACAAATCAAAGAAACAATTACTGACCACATACCAGAATTGAAAATCTGGAAGACTTCATATACTTTTATACAGTAGACAATGAAAAACAAATGAAAACAGTTATCAACACAGGCAAAGAATATCTAAATCAAAACCTACCACAGTCAGAAACTCTAGAACCTAGGGATTTTAACTACTAATGAAAAAGACAAGCAACAAGCCCAGCAGTAAACAACTCAGACATCAGGAAACAACAACTTAATCTCAATACAAGGATAACAAGCATTGACAATACCTTTTAAGATATAATAGGCACACTTAACCAACTCATCGATATCACAACAAATACAAACTCTCAATCCAACAATCCAGATGAGCAACAAAACTAGATCCAACAAGAAACAATCTAAGAAGTCAACATCGACACACACTGGAAACAACTAATTTGACAATAACCCACCCCTTTATCAACAGACTATCACATCATGGAAAATTCTAATACACAATGTCAGAGAACTTAATGATCATATCAAACAATAAACAATACTTACATACTGCACTCTTAATGACATTGACATTGCTTTTCTCACAGAGACACAAATACAGAATAAGAATCACAGATACTGGAAACACCCAACATACAATATAACCTGGAACAACAATAACAAAGAAGCCAGAGTCACACTCCTAATCAAAAAAGATATTG
Source organism: Acaulospora morrowiae (assembly GCA_910591835.1). Taxonomy (NCBI): domain Eukaryota; kingdom Fungi; phylum Glomeromycota; class Glomeromycetes; order Diversisporales; family Acaulosporaceae; genus Acaulospora; species Acaulospora morrowiae. Next base: position 16,662 of record CAJVPV010000069.1, read on the forward strand.
ATAAACATATAGGAATGTCACAAAATATCCAGGGAGAGTAATAAGCACCGACTTGCAATTCAAGAAAAAAGAATACATTGGCATCATAGGAATATATATACCAGCAGAAATTGTCAAGAGAAGAGAAAAGTGAATAAATGGATAGAAGATAAAATCCTAAAAAGACATGAAAAGAATTGGAAAACGATCATTCTAGGGGATTTCAATTCAGTAGCAAACCCACAAACAGATCAACAATCAACAGTTAGCAAAAAACACAACTCCTAACTTTCCATCTCAACAGCACTCTAGGTTTTACAAAACTTGAACTACACTGACTGCTACAGGACTCTCAACCCATTCAATCCAGGATTTACCTAAAAGAACTCCAGAAATGCAACATTGAGACTAAATTATATTTGGATATCTGACCATAATAATTGGTATTCAACAGAAGCAAAAATCAGCTCAGGAGTTATGGTAACAAACAGTGATCATGCTATTGTTCAAACAACCATTGTTATTTCAAATCTCTTCAAAGTCCCAAAAATAGCAACAAACAAACAAAAAGAAACCAGATACACCACAATAGGAGCATCAGCAAAACACTGGGAAAACTTCCAAAAGGAACTTCATCAAACTCTTCTACATCAAGATGAACACATGAATCTGAACAGCATCTTCTCCAACAAACTTTGAAATAGAACATGAGCAGCCATCAACAAAGCCAGATCCAATCATCTTCCCAAAATAAAGACCAGAAGAAACAGGAGGAACACCACAACCAACAAGGAATTGGGCCTAATAGAGAAAAAAACAATTGAAACCAGAAAACTATATAGCAAGAGAAAACAATATTTCAAACACAATATCAGACCCCACAGATAGTAGCAAGTATATACAAATCAATTTAAATAATTAATCACACAACAGTTACCATTCAAGAACCACCATGGCAGGAGACAAATCATCAAATACTAATGGCAAAGGCATGGCTCGAAGAAGTCAAGCTGCTTTGAATGACAACATATAAAAGTCTCAAGATATTGACAAATCAAAAAATCCAAGAGAAAATACAAATGGATATAGAAAAAAAACTTCTATATCTTTCAATAAACAAAAAACAAATAATCTGCTCAATCCTCCAAAAAGAGAACAATAGCATTTGGTTTGAAAAAATAATCATCCAGAAGGATCCTCCTTCAGTAAAAACAGATCCCGAAGAGATCAAGCAGGAGATAACAAGACATTTCAAACAACCCCTGGACAATACACTGCCCATAGAAGAAAATCTGAACAAATGGAGAAAGGACTTCCTTCCAAAAGTGGAGATTTTGGACAACTGGTATGACACATGCTCCCAAGAGATATCTCTTATAGAAATAAAAGAAGTGATCAAAAAAGCCAAAGCGGAATCAGCACCAGGAAAATTCCAGATAAACTATGCAACACTCAAACATATTGGCCCCACAGGTCTCACCAGGCTAACAATACTCTTCAACCGAATCCTCCAGACAGAAGAGATTTCAAAGAAATGACAACTCAACCTCATCTATCCAATTTCAAAAACCTTAAACTGGCAGCACGACCTTAACTTGACCAGATCCATAGCACTACTGGAGATAATCAAGAAAGTATTTACAAAGATCATCAACAATAGACTTGCACAAGTATTAACAATACATCAGATTCTATTACTCCTCAACTGGGCAGGACTCCCAGGAGGAGAGACACATGAACCAATAATGATTATTAACCATATCATGAAAGAAGCAAGAGAGACAGGAAAAGAACTCTGGATGCTCAGCCAAGACATCAGCAAAGACTACAACTCAATGAAACATACAATACTCAACAGAGCAATGAATTATATCAAAATTCCACATTTTATTCAAGAGATAATTATGAGTTGCATCACAAGACGAACCACTCAAGTAATCACACAGTATGGGCTCACTGAACCCTTTCAGATCGAACAAGGAATAGATTAAAGTGACACAATATCCTCCTTCTTTGGCACATCTACTATGACCCACTTATCACAAGGATAGAAAAATCAAAGTTAGGCTACAAAATGGATTCTAAAACATCCACCACATGTTTCGGATAATGGAACAGACACACAATATATATATCATCAGTTTTATATATGGATAACACAACATGGTTTACAAACTCGAAGAAAAATATGCAGAAAATTGCAGACCTGGTAGACAGCTATACAAACATCGCAGGCTTAAGGATCAACCCCAACAAATCAATACTATTGACCATTAACAATACTCAATGACCCACCATCTAATTCCAAGCAAAACCAATCTCAGCACAGAGCAAAGAAACAGCAATCAGAATCTTGAACATATGGATAACAAGCTCAGGATCCAAAAGACACCAAAAACAACTAATAAAGGACAAACATCTTTCATAATAAGACAACTACAATTCAAAAAATCATAGATAAACAATACAGATATATTATCAACCAAGTGCTAACCCTGCACTAGAATATCTAATCCAGGATACAATCTTATCCCAACAAGAATGTAATGTAATCAACAGCAAAATCATAGTGCTCTTTAAACACAAATTAGCTCTCCCAACAATAGCAATCAACGGTGAAATTCATTTTTACACAGGATATAAAATCTTTAACATATATGACAAACAGGTCAAACTAATAACTACGAGATGGCTCCAGGATCTTAATGAAGTGAACATCACTGGACAAATCACAAGAACAAGGTTACAACACCTACAAAACTAGGCATGGACCATCAAAGATATCCTGCATGCTGAATACACTACTACAACAACTTCACATAAAAACCTAATAGCACAGATTCTAAACATATTAAAACTAAACAATCTTCAGTTAAGGGTGACAGCAGCATACAAACTGATATTACCTCTACCTCGAAACAACTGGACACCAATCAAAGAACACATGACATATGAATGGTATGACAAAAACAAAACCAACCTAAGAAAACACAACCTCTTCTACTTGAAACAAATAATGAATACTACCAACTCTCACTGCATTACATGGACACATTTCAAAATCAGAACAGGAGCAAAATATATAGGACACAAATCCAACTGGTTTGAGAAGATTATCCAATAACAAGAATATAATAACATCTCCCTCTCTAGGACAACAATAAACACATTCGCCACCTGCAACCTGGCAAATCAAGAGAATATTTGAAAACACAGATATATCTCTGCTATCATTAATCAAAGCATATATATAGAAAGGTAAATAAACAGGCCAAGGTTCTGGAAAACTCATTCAAAGCACAGCACTTTACACAAATAGCAGGCGACTCACCTATTGAAAAATGCAAAGAATGTAACATAGATACAAAAGGGAAAACAAACACATGCACCAGAAGAATACAACTGAAAAAGGTGATTACACTTCCAGTCAAAATAACAAAAACCAGTTTGAAACCTTTCAACCAGATAATAGAAAACCTCCCACAGATACAAATCTCACCATACTCGATCAGACAGATGCACATATGAAGCAATTCAACACTAGAGGAGAACAACATAATCCATATAAAAATCGACAACAGCAGTAGCAAATTAACAACAAACACATCGAACCTGAAGATGCTAAAATTGCAGAGGCCAATATAACAAGAACTAGAATATATCCAAGAACAAATACAAGGTTGGAAATTCACAAAGGTATATACAGATGGATCCATGGAAAAATATGATAACAATCAAGTAAAAATGGAAGTAGGAGACATAATCATAAACAGGAAAACACTTGAAGAAATAGAATTAAATGAATGATGTAAAGGTTTTCCATCATCCACAAGAGCAGAGTTAACGGCAATACTGATAGCAATAACACTCTCAATCCAAAAACAGAAACAACTATATTTACAGATAGCCAGTGTGTGATTCAGGTGATATAATTAGAAACTACAGTGAAACAAAAGGTGGCAAAAGGAATAAATATATTCATAACAACTCTCATCCAGGAGAAGATCAGAGACAGGATAGCAACAACAATACTAAAAAAGATCAAAGCACATATAGGGGAAAAATACAATGATTGCACAGACTAGCTGGCAAATGAAGGCAATGAGCTCAACCACACACACATCATAGATATAAACTGTCAACACATAAAAGGAATAATAGGAATGCTACAATGAAATGGTAAAGACCTGGATATAGAAACCAATGAATTCATGAAGCAATAGCAAAACAGCAAGTGGATCAGTACATGGACAACACAAAAAAAACATAAAGTATAGATAAACACAGGTGATAAAAAAATGATAGATTGAAGAAGGACATGGACAAGCCTGTCACCATCAAAAATTACAAGCTTTCACACTAACCAACAAGACCATAACAATAGAGAATTCAGATACAAACTAATCAATGAAGAGCTTCTTACCAAGAACAAGCTAAATGAGAGAAGGCCAGATATATACAAGGATAAAATATGCCCTTGGTGCAACAAATAAGAAACCACAGAACATGTGTTCAGTGAATACTACAGGAAAGATATTAGAACTACATACCTACAAATACTAAAAGAAGAAATAGCAAGCAAAATAGAAATGCAAGAAAGAAGAAGGAATTGGAAGGAACAACTCGAATTCATTATCAACAACTCAAAAAGAACCATCAGGTATATAATCAAGGGAATCTACAAAAAGGATTTCACTAAGCTAGTGAAACAGATCAATGGGAAAAAAATTAAAGATATATTAAAACAGTTACAAACAGAATGACAGAGGAACTTTAAAAACTCTGGATTCATAGATGCAATAGATTTCAGCAATGGAAAAAAGAAGAAAACATAAGCAGAAGAGAAAAAACAAGAAAAAAATGAAGACTCCAAGTCGATACCCAAGCCACACACACAAGGCAACACAGGTCACCACTAGAAAGAATGGAAGAAGCAAGAAGACTACAAGAAAAACTCTTAGAGAACTGGTTTGACCAGAAAAAAAAATAATCAATTTCAATTTCTTTTATTATTATACAATAATAATACTAATAGAGCCTTGACATGTTAGCCTTGACATATGCTGCAAGGTAAGTCAATAGCAACAAGCCAATATAGAGTTAAATTGATATAGCAAAACATGCATCTAGAATAGTTTATAGATAGTAAGTCTTGTAACAAGAAATACACATGTAAACTAAATAAAGTATATTGGACAAGGCCTCGCTAGTTGAAAAAATATATATATATACTGTATATACAGTATATTAATTTTATTATAAGTGGATATTAAGTCAATACTATTTTAATACTCAGTTTGAAACTTTAGGCCTAACATGTCAAAGCACAATAAATTAAATCTGAATTCTAAATAATATTGTTATACAAACTATCAAAATATAAATAGTTAATACAGAACCTGAATTTTACAGTGATCACAAAATAATTATACTTATATTGTTCAATTTTCTTATTACTAAACTTCTTTAAACAACTTTTATAACTTGATTTGAATATAACAAAATAATCATTAAAACTTAGAAAACAATTAATACAACTATTAAACATAAACTAAAATCTTTACCACTCAATAAACTTTATATTCAAATATCTTAAAAACATTTAATTTTTTAATTAAAGAAACAATAAACAAATATATTTCAAAAACAAAAATATACAAAAACACTTCAAAATATTCTTAAAAAAAAATATTATACTTTATAAGAAATTACAAAAAATAAAATTTCACATTTATATTCTATTTATATTTTCATCTTTATTAACTAACCCAATCTATTGAAAAAACTTCAAAAACAAACTATTATACTTAAACAAACATGAACTCAAAATCTTACTTTAAAATATATTTAAAACATTCAAAGCTGAAAGCAATTTTCACAAAAAAGAAATAAAAGACAAAATTATTAATCAAAGTATTTCAACTTACAAAATAATCCAAAAATAATGATTTAACAAATTTTAAACTATAAAAAATCTAAGGTATCATTTATTAAAATTATTAATTCTATCAAAAAAAAAATTATTACAGATTTATTAAACAATAATAAATTACTACAAAAATGTCTTTTGCAAATCGTTCCAGTGGGACTATAGCACACTGGTAAATGCCTGGTACTTCTGTACTAAGGTTACAGGTTCAAATCCTAGTGACAGCAAAATTCTTGTGGACACATTCCAGGGATGATCATAGCTAAAACTATAAAACTGATCATCAAAGTGTCACAGCACTACAAATCTCACTGGAGATCTGGGGTCCCATGAGTACTTATCATAATGCTAGTGAGTAATCTTAATACTGGGGCTGGATGTGGCAGTGATAAGCGTCAGTTGCCTGACTATCACTACACAACCAGATTGGACCAGCAACTCCCCCCCTTTTACAATACACTCTTTCCTACTTGCACACAATTACCATATTAGGAAACACAGCGACAAGAAAGAGACATGAGTTCAAATAGAACTCTTAGAGACACCTTGACCTCAACCAGGTCCAATTACAACCTGAACAAGCTCACCAAAGGCACAGCCGGCCGGAAAAGCAGAGAAACAACACCATATCCAGCACAAAAACCAGCAAAGAAACAACTGCAAACCGAAGTGAAAAATGACAAAACTAAAGGGACAGAACAGAAACAAATCAAAATGTTTTCGAAAATAACTACAAACCAAACCACCCACGGAAAGGAACAACCAGACATCAAGAAACAGGACAAGATCACAGAAGAGCCCAAGAACACCACACAAGAACCTGAGACATATGAACTTTGGAGCGACATCTACGAACAGGAGAACCCAACTTCCATGCAGGAACAACCACAGAACCCTTCACCAGACAAGCAAGCAGCCTCCCAAAAAAAGACAACCCACACGAATGAGCAAGAATAGATGATTCCGACGAAGAAATGGAGACAGACCACCAAAACCCAACATGGAAAATCCAAGACAAAGGAAAACAACCAATGCACCAATGAAGCAAGCCAAGACCACACACACCATTCGACAGAAGCATCAGATATGGATGCTAACAAAGTAAAGTAGAAATCAAAGCAAAAGTACTTTCCAGAGACACAATCGGAAAGAAAATTCAATACATTACCAAAACACTAGGCTACCCTGAAGGCCTTATCAACATCCACAGTGAAGGAAAAAAAGACGAAGAGCTGATCACTGCCACATTCGGAGACCACCATGTGGTGGCACAATCATGCACCATAGACCTATCCAATCTGGAAAACACACATCTGGACTTCATTCCCATGCATGATTCCATCCAGAAAAGGAAAAACAGTATCAGAGTATGGGACATCTCCCTGAATACAAGATTCATAGAAGTGCAACAAACTTTCGCCAAATATGGACAGATTACAAGCATCTCAATGAGCACACAACAGATGTGACAAACCACCACCATTACATTCAAGGATAAGAGCAGCAAGGAAAAAATCATAAACATGTGGAGCATCCTCTTCAAGGCCGACATGGTCAGAGTGTTTGATGCACATTGGAGTCTAGCACAAATGAAGGAAAGAGGCCAAATCACAGCAAAACTCACAAACCTCCCACCCAACACAACAGCCTTCGATCTACGCACTATATGTCAACAAATCAAGGCAAAAACATACTACATCCTATGCAGAGGATCATACCAAAGGAAAAGATTCGCAGTAATCAGTTTCGAGAACACAACCGATCTAAGCAATGCTACACAACAAAACTTCACAATCGGAGAAACACAGATCACATGGACACAAATTGATACCAAACTATGTGCAATTTGCGATGGAGACACACACCTGGTGGCCAGGTGCCCAATCAAGAAAAGAAGAAACCACTGGTCAGAATATAACAGAAAACAGGTCACAAAGTTCGGTAAACTATACGAGAAATTCAAACCAGCGAAAATATAAGAAATTAGAAAACACATCCCTTCCCAAACAAGAAGAGCAAGACCAGGCACATATGCAGTGGCTGCAAGACACCAACCAAGCACCAGCATAAACACAGACTACACTACTGAAAACGCAAACAAGAAAGAGATACTCAAACTGCTGCAACAAATGCAACAAGACATACAAGAAATCAAGCAACAAATAATAGACATGGACGAAAGAATCACAAATCTGGAATATTACGAAGAAAACGGTATCAGAGCTATGGAAACAGAAGAGGCAGAAGCGCAAGAAACTTCCAAAGAATCAACAAGACAAACGCAAACATTGGAAAACAACACAACCGTGGCACAGGAAATCATAGACCTCCAGACATGCCAAAGACAAATCCACGAAACCATCAACAACACCAACCAAACAATAAGTGATCTGTCCAACATAATCCACACACTAATTCCTGGAAACACAAAAACCTCCACTACCAATCAATAATATGGGTAACAACCAAAGCAACACAACAGATGCAGAAAACATCACGAACAATTTCTCAACACTATATAACTCAATTAACAAATACCCAGAAGAGGACACAAACATAAACAACAATAACAACACAGACGATGAACACACACCACACCAACCCCTAGACATGGTAGAATATTCAAAGACCCATTAGTATATCCAAAAAGACAACACACATAACAAACAAAACACAACACAAAGAGTAACCAACAACACGAACAAACATTACTACACCAAAGGAAACATAACACAAAACAGAACAGACAAGGGACAAGAGCTAAAAACATGGAAGATTGTCACACACAATGTTAGAGACTTCAACAACCAAACCAAAAGAGATATATGGATAAGATACTGCACAGAGAAGAAGATTGACATAGCAGTACTGACAGAAATCCAAATCACTTTAGAGAACTACAGATACTGGAAGACCACAGGGTACCATACAACCTGGAGCAATGACAACAAAAGAGCAGGAGTGGCAATCATGATCAAAGAAGACATCACGAACCATATAAGAAAAATCGAATCCATATCAGGAAGAGGAATATATATTGATTTAAACTTCAAAGGCCACAAACATATAAGCATAATCGGAATCTACATACCAGCACAAAACAACAAAAACTACAAAAAGACAATTACTTGGATACAAGAAAGAATCTGGACCAGACATCACAAAGGATGGAACACAATCACACTTGGAGATTTCAATGCCCTTCACAACCCAAGCTGGACAAACAACCAGCAAGTAGAGACCAGCTCCCAACATTACAAACAATTAAAACCCTTATTCAATTAGGCCATATCAACACGTTCAGAGAAATATGGCCAGAGCGGAAAAGATATATCTGGACAAACATGCGCACCACAAAAACACGCATAGATTATATCTGGATATCCCCTAACAACAACTGAAATCTAATAAAAGCAGACATAGAGTCATCAAACATGCTGACGCACAGTGACCACGATATAGCAACATGTCAAATTGAGATCATAGAAGTCATTACCCAACAAAAGAGACCACCATCCTTCAACTGCAATAACATTTTCAACACCAAAAAAGCTACAATAAAGCAATAGGAAGCCTACAAACAACAAATTAAAGAAGAAATCCAACGACAAAAAGCCAACACACCAGCAAACTCACTCACTTTGAATCAACTCTGAAACAAAACATGGGAAATCATTTGCAGAGCAGCCCACCAGCACATCCCAAAGAAAAAGAAACATAAAAAGAGAAAAAACTCAGCACACCTAGCACCAACAAGACACCAAAAAATCATCACGATCAGAAAACTAAACACACTGGCCAGAAAATATTTCACCTTGGGGGAAAAAACAGATATCGTAAAGACAAAGATCGAAGAATTGATAAAGGAAATTAACAAAGAGGAGCAACATATATCAAGCCCACCATGGGACGACACCAATCCCAAACCAGAAGAAATCTCCACATGAATAGCAGGAATTAAACAAAGTTATAAAATCATCAAAAAGTTAATCACAATGGCAGACAGACAAGAAGAACGGGAAAAAATCCAAAAAGCCATCGAACAAAGAGAAATAAATTATACCGAGGACAAGAAAAAGATGATTGCATCCATTCTAAACCACCCAAAATCAACGATTCAAATGAACAAAATTATAACACACAAACCAGAAGTCACAGTTACTACTGACCCAAATAAAATCAAAGAAATGACACATACACACTTTCAAAAACACACAGTCACACACGATCGCACCTCACAAACAGAATGGGCACCATGGGAAAAAGAGTACAGACCCAAAGAAAGAATAAAACAAGAATGGTACCAGAAGATATCAACAACAATCCAGCCATCAAAAATAAAGGAAATAATCAAAAACACATCTAACAACTCTGCTCCTGACAAATTCGGCTTTAGCTATCCCCTTCTCAAACACCTTGGAGAAAAAGCATTGGAAAGAATCGCCAAAATCTTCAATGCAATACTAATAACAAAAGAAATTCCCAAAAAATGGCAAGAGAACATCATATATCTGATCCCAAAGAAAACAGACTGGCAACACAACCTCAACTTAGTAAGACCGATCATGCTCCTTGAGACAATCAAAAAAATTTACAAAACTGCTCAATAACAGATTAGCAGAGATCATAACGAGACATCTAATTGTATCTGACAAAAACTGGACAGGACTCCCAGGAGGTAGCACACACAAACCAATCAACATCATTAACAACGTTATAGAAGAGGCAAGGGAAAACAAAAAAGAATGCAGAATCCTAAGCCAGGACATCAGCAAGGCATATGACTCAATAAACCACGAAATGCTAAAAAAATCCATGAAGAGAATCAAGATCCCAGCAAACATTATCAATATAATAATGAACCTTCTCGAAACCACAACAGCCATATTACAACATGCCATGGACTCACAGCTCCATTTCAACCCGAACTAGGAATAGACCAAGGCGACACAATATCCCCATTGCTATGGAAGATATACTATGACCCACTTATAGAAAAAATTGAAAAATTCAAACACAGATACCACTTCACAATACAGGAACCAATGAGAAAACATAGCAAGTGACAAACCATAACAACAAAAGTGGCATCAATATCCTACATGGACGACACAGTATGGCTAGTGAAAAACAAGCAAGATATGCAAAAAATTGCCAAAACTACAGAAAGCTTCGTGAAAATAGCCAACCTCACAATTAATCCAGGAAAAGCAGCACTCATCACAATCAATTCCAGAAAACCCGGACATATCAAAATGCAAGGCCATAAGATCACACCAAAACCAAAAACCGAAGCCATCAGAATTCTGAGCATATGAATTACAGCAACAGGAAGCAAAAAACACCAACTAGAGCTAATAAAGCAAAAAATCCAAGCAACAACAAACACTCTGAGAAGATGCTCAATTACAGATAAACAACAAAGATACATTATCAACCATGTAACCATCCCAGTAGTAACATACCTCATGCAAGACTTAGTAGCAACAAAGCATATATTCAATAAGTGGGATGCCATGATTAGAGCAGCCTTCAAACACAAGAACAACATGCCAAGTACGGCAATAAACAGTGAGATACACTGTCACTTCAGATACAAAATCTTCAGCACAGAAAGCAAGCAGCTACAACAATACATTAAAACAACACTCGTTCACCTAAACAAGCACAACACATGTGGCATTATAGTACGAGGGAGATTACAACACTTATAAAACACAACATGGATAGCAAAAGACATCCTAGCAGACAACATCACAATCCAAAGAGACCACAACAATCTGCTAAGTCAAATAATCAATACAATGAGAGAAGAAGAATATAACATCACACCCAGCGTAACACAAGGAAAACTCAAAACCCTCCCAAATACACAGCTGCATACAATTGAAAGTGTAAAGGGACAATCATAGTTTAGACAGAACAGATATAAACTAAAAAATCAAAACTTAATGTTCATAGAACAAATGACAAATGCACACCAAACACACATGCTAGAATAGAAACAAATTAGAGCCATGGCAGGGAAAAAAGCAACTGGCTGGCAACCAAAATAGTTCATAGACATCAGAGAACAACATTGCTACCCGGACTGGTCGACCAACAGATACAAATGCAACATTGCAGGACTCATACAACCTAACCCAATCCAACAACTGGAGACAATAGAAAACACCAACATCAAAAACTCGAAATACCTAGCAACAACAATAAATCAACAAATATACATAGGCAAGAAAAACAATTGAAGGAAAAAGCAAGGCAGCACTATCCAAGTCAACACATGGTACGGATAACAGAAGACTCACCACTACAAAAATGCACTGGGTGCAAACACAATGAACAAAATACCAACCAGTGCACCAGAACAATCAACAAGAACGACACAATAGTAGTTCCAGTCATAAAAACAGAACAAAGCTCAAAGATACACAGCCAAATAATGGGCACTCTAGAGAGAATCCAGGTATCCCCATCCACCATCCGAAACAACATCCAAAAAATCATAGAGTGAAAGCAAACACCTCAAAGAAGCCAAGGAAAAGAGGAATCAGAAACATACAAAGGAATAGGAGTCAGCACACAAACCAAAAATGAGCTAAAAACAAGAGAAGACAGAATGGAAACATGAAAATCAATTGAAGCCTACATAGATAGATCTGTAGAAGAAATAGGTACACACAAATGCAAGATAGGAATTGGATGGCTTGCAATCAACAAAGAAACCAACGAAGAAATAGAGTTCTTAACAAGAGTACGAGACTTCCCATCATCCACCAGGGCAGAACTAATAGCAATTCTTAGCCTACTTAAATGTGTACCAACCAAGGTAAACATCAACATTTATACAGATAGCAAGGCAGCTATACAAAACGTGACAAAAGGAAAAAGAGGTAACAAAGCCATGACACACACCAAACTGGATAACAATTATGCATATCAAAAGAGCCATCAAAGACAGAACAGGAACAACAAACCTAATCAAGGTAAAATTATACACAGGAATTATTGGAAATGAAAGAGCAGATGAACTGGCCAAAGAAGAAGTACAAAAAGGCGAAGAACAAGAAATAAGAATAAGCCAACCAACAGAGGACATACACTTCAGCATCACTTGAAAAGATACAACCTTAGACACAAACATAAACAGTTTTATCAAAAGACAACAAAGTGTATAATGGCTGGCAAGATGACTAATTCAAAACCGACACATGACATGGATAGATAGCAGGGAAAAAGAAATAGACTGGAAAGCGACACATGAAGCACAGCAACCGACACCAATCACAAGCAACAAAACAAACAAACAAGACCATCTAAGAAGAAATTTTCGCTACAGAATGCTCAATGAGGAACTTCCAACTCTGAACAAACTAGCAGAATGAAGACCTAATGTATATAGAACAGCAGTATGCCCGAGCTGCAAAAGTAAAATAGAAACGCATCAGCATATGATATACGAACACTGGAAAGAAAACATCACTAACGAATACAACAAAATCGTGAAACAAGAAACCAGTGCCAGGGTCAACAAAGAGAAACACAAAGAGAAATATTATCAGTTTAACAAAATCATAGACTCCGAACACACTAGAACACTAATTACAAAAATGGTATTCACAAAAGAAACTATCAAGTACATCAGATACAAGTAGAACAAAAGGTCACAGAAACATGTAGAGCAATTACAAACAAAATAGACAAGAAACTAAAGGAATGGTGGAAAGACAGATGCGAGAAAATAGCAAAATGGGAAGAAAAAAACAACATCACAGCACAAAAGAAGAGGGAAAGAAAAGGGGGAAAAAAGAAAACCCAGTAGAAGAAAGAAGACCAGTGTACGAAACTCAAAAGAAAAAGAAGCAGTAGCAATAAGATGGGCCTAAATGATAACAAGATGGTACACAAATTATAAGTGGAACACAGAACAAAACAATTATTCATATATACTATTTACTAACACTAATGGAGCCTTGGCACATTAGTTTTTGATCACTTTTCTTATTGCATTGCAATGAGAATAAATCAAATAGCTCAAAGCTGATATTTGGTTCTCCTGATATAGTCTGATATATAAATAGAAGTGAAGTTATAATATTAATGTATACAAATTTGTAAATAACTAATGTAAACATCACAAACTAATAAAGTATACTGGGCAAGGCCCAGCTAGTGTTTAAAAAAAAAAAATGTCTTTTTACAAATCCACAATTAATAATAAACTTTTATTCAAATAAAATAAATGAACTGAAACTCTATACATAACTTGACAGTTGATCGACATTGTGCATATATATAAAAAGTTTATTATAAAATTATCTAAAAAGTGAAAACTGTATATCAATTACCAACTTTTAAATACCCAACCAATTTAACAAAATACATACCATTAAAAAGCTTTCATAATGGAGAATCAAATAATAGTAAAATTACAAAATTCTAATCACAGGTTATAGAGTTATAATTATTTTTAATAATTTATAAAAATAATTATAACTTGATAACCTGTAATTAGAATTTTGCAATTTTATCACCATTTGATTTCCTGTAATGAAAGTTTTCAAATAGTATGTGTTTTGTTAAATTTGGTTGGGGATCTAAAAGTTGGCAATTGATGTATAGTTTTTGTTTTTTTAAACAATTTTATAATAAACTTTTTATACATATTGTTATATATCAATCCAACCTCAAAGACCAGCATAGGATGAAGAACTGATAGCAGGGAGACACTTTGAATGGTGAAGGCCAATGTGGTATGCTATAGTTTGTAGAGAACATACTTGAGGTTGTAACAATCATAAGGCAAGAGGCGTAACAATTATAATTGTATGAAGACAAATATAATTGTGGTGATTTGTAAAGAACTGTTTATTATCAAAATATTATTACACTCCTAATTCT
>CAJVPV010000070.1:0-31366 GCA_910591835.1 Acaulospora morrowiae
AAAACATTTTTTCTTGCTTAAAATTACCATAAAAGGAAAATTTTTAACAAAACGGACGCGATCAGGAGAGAGTTTTTGGTACATAAGATCTTCTAGAAGAACTAATAAGGACTTATATATTAATAATATAAATTTTTATTTATGTATTTTTATAGCTATTTATGTAACGGAAAATATTTATTTAAAGGGGATCTTTTTATCTTTGTAGCAACTCAGATTGTATTTTTGTCTTTAGGTTAATAAAATAATTATCTCTCCTAAAAATTTGTAATTTTATTTTTGACTTGAATATAACTTATTGTTTAAACTGTTACTATATATTTAAACTCTTATACTTGGTAGTAACAGAAGTTCCTTATATCTTCTGAGTCTGTTATTTACATATATTGAGCAATACATACACACTTTACATATATATATCCTTGTGAATTTCTCTTCTTTCTTTTCTTCTTTTGACAAACTTCTTGCAAAATAGATAATAATTAATTTGTTCAACTTCTGAATAGATTTCAAGATATCATCAAAAAGACCATTAAAGCTATTGCTAAAAACACCAACTCTACATCAAAATTTGCAACAAAAATTTCTACCTACCAAGGTAACTCTAGTGAAAATGTCATGATCTGACTCTTGCAGGTTCAAAACCTCTTTCTCATCTAAGGATTGGAGAATGATCAATATAAAATCCACTATGTTGCCATAGGATTTAAAGGACTCGCTCTTCACTAATATCTCAACAAAATAACCACTGTAAGAGAGGATTTTGCTTTTGAAATCTAAATAGATTTTGCTCACAAACTGAGAAGAGCTTTTCAATTGTCAAATTATTAACAACACTTGCAACAACAACTGAAACAACTCAAACAAACTGGAAGTATACATAAGTATGGTGCACAATTCAGAAATATCTTGGGACAAATTGATGAAATAACCAAACTTGACAAGGTTACATACTTCATAGAAGAACTGAAGCCTGCGAAAAAATAGAAATCAACTATTATGCTTCTGAAACTTTTGAGGAAGCTTGAAAGCTTGCCTTCTGTTATGATTCTACTATGTTTGGACTTATTAAAATCGAAGAAACTGTTACAACTTCTTTACTATTTTCTTCTTCCTCTTTCTTTAAAAAGTTTGTACATATCCAATGACCTCTCAACAATGACTACAAGGCATCTACTTCTACTGTGACATCTATGAAATTGAACTACATGGGTAAAGGAAAATATCATAACAACAACTATAAGGATAAAGGATACAATACATCAGCATCATCATCATCAACATAATAAAAAAGAGAATATCACTGCTGTGGGAAAATAGAACACCATGTAAAGGAATGCAAAGCACTATACTCTATACAACAAAAGGCAAAATTTAACAATATCGAAAAAACATACAATTGACAAATTATCTAACAACAAAACTGAACTTGCATACTTGAAAGACAACAGGAAACGTCTTTTTAGGTTTAATGGCAAGGTGAATGGATACTTTGCATTGATCTTGCTAAACAGTAGAGTATCACAAAATTTTATCAATAAAGAATTTGTAGAACAAACAAAGTAACCAACCAAGAAAATCAAATTCTTCTCTGTGTCTCTTGTTGATAGAACTGAAAAAGAAATCAACAAAGCTATCAACATTATTTTACTTCAATTGGGACCCTATCGTACTACTGGAATTGATGCTCAAGTACTGTGCATACAGAGATATGATATGATTCTAGGAAAATTATGGCTATATCATGCCAATCCTTCAATTGATTGGAGAACAAATACTATGACCTTTCACTATTGACCACGTACCATCCATATTAAAACTAACTCTGAGTCTGCCAAATCACCACTGGGATGCTATTCTATTTTTGTAACACACCAACAACTTGTGAGGGTACTACTATTTGAAAAACTATTTGCCATTTGTGCTGTAACTGAGAAGTTGTCTAAGGAACCACCTATTATTTTGCTGTAGGCCAAAGCCTTACTTAAAAACTTTGAGAATGTCTTCTTATCGGAATTGCCAAATCATCTATCACTTAAGCAAATAGTAGACTACACTATTAAGTTGATGCCAGGATCTGAACTACCATCTTGCCCCATGTACCATCTATTCTATATGGAAATGAATGAGCTGAAAAAGCAACTTGCAGATCTACTCCAAAAAGGATTTATCTTCCTATCTGTATCTCTATTTGGTGCTCCTGTTCTGTTTGTCCACAAAAAGGAAGAATCACGGAGGCTGTGTATTGATTACCATGTGTTAAACAAAATTACTATCAAAACAGATATCTATTGCCAAGGATTGATGAGCTAATGGATCGACTTGTAGAAGCAAAATTTTTCATTTGTACTCTAGATATCACCAAATCTGCATCAATGAGAGGAACATTCCAAAAACAATATTCAGGACTCGCTATGGTCATTTTGAATTTCTAGTTTTGCCATTTGGTCTTATCAATGCACCTGCAACTTTTATTACCTTGATAAATGACATCTTTTAAAATTATCTAGACAAATTTGTAATTGTATACTTGAATGACATACTTATATACAGCAAAACGAAGGAGAAACACTTGTAACATATTCACACTATCTTACAAACTTTAAGAAAACATCAACTATATGTCAAAATTTCAAAATGTAAATTCATCAAGCAATGCATCAAGTATGTGGGTTATTTAATTTCTGAAAAAAAAGTTTTTGTAAATCCAAGGAAAATTGATACCATTTGTAAATGGCCTGCACCAACCAATATGTCTGAATTGAGATCTTTTCTGGAACTTACCAACTATTACAGAAGATTTTTACAAGGATTTTCTACTATCACTTCATCACTTACTACTCTCTTGCACAAGGATACATTATCCCAATGGGAACTGACTCAACAAAAATCTTTTGGTGAATTAAAAACTCACCTCACTACTATATCTGTTCTTCTTCTTCCTGATCCTTCCAAACTCTTCACTCTGACTACTGATGCTTCTGACTTTACAATAGGTGCTGTACTCTCTTAGGACCAAGGAAAAGATGAACAACCTGTCATGTTTAAGTCAAGGAAACTTTCCCCAGCTAAGCAAAACTATCCTGTACATGAAAAGAAACTTCTGGCCATCATCCATGCCATCAAGTTATGGAGACTGTACCTTGAAAGACAACAATTCACAGTTATTACTAATCATGCTTCTTTGAAGTTTATTAAAATTCAACAAAACTTATCTTGCTGACAAGCCTGCTAGTTGAAAACACTTTAAGCAAATGACTTTGTGGTAAGATACAATCCTGGAAAAACAAATATAGTAGTCAACACACTTTCATAACAATCACACTTGGCTACTATCTTTGTTCTTACTATCCAACTTGAGAAAAACCTTGAGAAAATATATCAGGAAAATGCTTTCTTTGAACTACTCTAGGAAATACTACAACATCTTGAATCTGTTACTGAAAAAGAATGAGCTCGCACATGAAACTTTGAAATGAGAGACAACAAAATTTATCTGAAAAAGGATCAATGACTGGCAATATCAAACAATAAAGAACTGAGGACAAAAATCTTGCACAAACATTATGACAGCATTACTGCAAAACATTTGAGAATTGACAAAACCTATGAGAACATTGTCAGGTATTTCTATTGGCCTAGAATGATTAAGGACACCAAGCAATACATCAATAGCTATAACACCTGCCAAAGGAATAAGCTATTAAATCAAAACCCCACTGGACTTTTACAATCCCTGAAATTACCAACAAAGTGCTGGAAGTATATCTCCATAGATTTCATAATTCAACTGCTACTAATACAACAAGGAAATGATACTATTGTAATATTTACCAATTACCTCATCAAATGAGCTGTTTTCCAGCCCACCCATATAACAATAACTGCCCCTGAAATTGCAAAAATCTTCTTCAACTCTATCTTCAAAAACCATGGATTGCCAAAGGTAATTATGTCTAACTGTGATGCCAAATTTACTAGACACTTTTGACCTAGAACATCCTGGAATATCCCATAATATTGTAAAACATCTCAAAACTTTTTTGAACCTTGTGGAACACCCCAGAACCTCCTGGAATATCATAGAACTTTCCAGAATATTATTAATTATTTATTATTAATTATTGTGTTTATTATCTCTATACTTATTTTGGAAACAGGACATTATTATTAAGCGTGCGTAACATTTATTATATTATTATTTTTCTTTTATTTTATATTTATGGTATATAAGACCTTCTAAAAGAACCAATAAGGACTTATATATTAATAATATGTATTTTTATTTATGTATTTTTATAATTATTTATGTAACAGAGAATAGTTATTTAAAGGAATCTTTTTATCTTTGTAGCAACTTAGATTGTATTTTTGTCTTTGAGTTAATAAAATAATTATCTCTCCTAAAAACTTGTGATTTTATTTTTGACTTGAATACAACTTATTGTTTAAACTATTATGATATATTTAGACTCTTACAGAATATTTTAATTAATAAACTTATATTTTCAAGTATAAACTGTTTAAAAAAGGACAATTATTTCTATAAAAAGATATAGCTTGAGTTATTAAGAAAAGAACTGATGTGAGAAAAAAAGAAAAAGAAAAAGTTTGTTAATAAAAAAGTCTCTTAATTAAATCAGTCTTATATGCCTCAATATATTTTTAATTATACAAACTTTAAACTAGTAAAGCAATTAACTTGCTATTTTCTAACTTAACACAATATAATATAATACAAAATTTATGATATGTATAAATAACTATTTTTAATAAAAGATAAAAAATAGTTTAATTGGAAAAAAAAACTTTTTCCTAAACATACATCACAAAAAATTATTAAATTAGAAAACTCAAAATTCTTCTTGAAAAAAAAAATAAAAGACTCTAGGGAATTCTCTCTTTCCAAGGGTCAAACAGTCCATTATGAATATATTTTTTTTGATGTACTTGTAACTAATATCAAAAACTTTCAAGCTATTATTATCTACAAAAATATTAAAATAAATAAAATTTTTGTATCTTCTTTAGCTTAATTAATTTGTCTTTCCAGGCTAAAAAACTGTTCAAAAGTATAGATAACACCTGTTTGCTTTTTATAAAGTGATCTAGAAATTGACAATATCCCTAGCATCACCTTTAAAAATTATCAAAGAAATAGAATATTTCTTCTACTTATATTTGTTACCATAATACTGCCAGAACAAATGCCTTTTAAGATCTAAACTCTTTTATGGAATTTCAATACACCTTCCAACTAACAGATAGAACAGAACATACTGTATATTCTGAAAGAGATTATAAAGCATGACTTTAATTATGTCCTACATATCTTTTGGATAAAACTTAACATTACTATTTTTAATAAAAACAAAACTTTTACTCTTAAGAAAAAAATCAGAATGCTCTTATCCCATTAAACACATATGTATTCATAAAAAAATAATTGATAACAATAATATACAGCTTGATTATTCTTCAGCAACAATCTCTACATCAATTCTTAAATCTGTACCATCTATTGACAATAATTTAATATATAACCTATATGAATCTGAAACAGGCAATGCATGCATTTCTGCATTCTCATATGAAAATAATATCAACCTGAGCAATACATAAAATATCTTCAAAATAGAAATTAATAATCTCTCTATACAAGTTAAGCCATACTTGAATTAACAACCAATCTCTCTTCTTGGTCTAATGAACTGAAGCCACATTATTAATCTCAACTAATAATCAAAATAATATTTGTAGTACTATCCTAAAAAATGAATAAACCAAATTTCTCATATATTGCAAAAAGATAATTAATTGTTACAGAATTCCAAAGAATATACTTAAACTCTTCATCAAGTTCAGAAATAATTCCAAAGGTCTCCTTAGGTCTTTATTAAAGGCCATTTTCTCAAAAATTGAATATGGAAATAGAAACTTCTTTAGAACTCTTACAAAAGTAAATTAATTAAAGGTCAATATTAATTTGAATACAAAAAAAAACAAAAATGAATTCAAAACAAACTATATTAAGATAAATAATATCACGTATATAATCAGAACTATACATGTTGCTGAAATTTATAGATTCTTGATACAATTGATACAATTATTTGATGCAATTAATTAAGTCACTATTAAAACATATAAATAATTATATCATGATGTATTTATTTTTAAGGATTTTGGGAATTGAATCAATAGCAAATAATTTATATTATATGTATAATCAGAACCACCAGAAAAAAAATCCATATGATTATTAACAAAGCACTTTTTGCAATCTATCTTAGATTAACAATCTCACAAAACTAAAATTTTGGCAAGTTATTTAACTCTTGAAATATGGCTTCAACTTCTTTAATTCTATACTTACTAAAATAGATTATCAAGAACTGTATAACAAGTGTGAACAACTTATCAAAATAAAATTATCTAATCTTTCCAAATCACTCAGTAATATTCCAGCATCAATCAAGATTAAACTATTCAAAGCTATCCCTGTTACCTTGCAGAGTGCCTTAGAGTATATTATAACTTTAATTTATTTCCATCTTCTTTCTTTATACAAAAATCAGACCTTTCAAAAAATCTAACCAATCTCAAAAAAAAACTTCATGATATCTTTCTTCTTATAAGCAAAGCTGACCTGAGAAATCTGTACAAACTTATTGGCAAATTGAAAGATTATTATTATGTTCCAAGCAATCTATCTCAATTTTACTTCAACTTATCTCCATTTAAACAATTCGTTTCTCTATCTAATACAGACCTCCCTAAATATCTTTATTTTTACTGCTCTGTTAATAATAATTCAGAAAGGATTTAAGAAGTAGTTCAAATTTTAAGAGATAATATATATATTATGAAAAAACTGCCACTAGACTTTATCAAACTCAAAAAATCTTTTCCACCAGTTCATTAATACAATAAAAACAATGGTAACATTTTATCTATTATTAAACAAGATAAGATTAGCAAATTTATCAAACAGCTCAGAAACAAGTTTTTCTTTAAATTTTTGCTAGGCCTTGAATGGATCAAAGAAGATTTAGTTTAATCAAAAAAATCTATTATTCCGGTCAAGTTCTTATATATTGAAAAGAAATTAAATATCATAAATAACAATTTAAATAAAAATCTCTTTGAATTTGACTTGACAATCAGAAAAATTAAAAATAACTACATAAGGAAAATCCCATAAGAATGGATCTCACCAGTCTTACCCATTATTTCTAATTTAATCGATACATGAGAAATATTTAAATCAGAAAATTTCACATTGTTTCTCTTTATAATTGAGGATAGAGCTCTTTCCAATAAAATCAAACTCCTTAGAAAACTCTTTTATTTCAAAAAACTTTCAGCAAAATTTTTAACTAAACCAGAGTCATTTGACCCAGCCCTAACTCTTCTCTTCAAACTTATATAATCATAAGTACAATAAAGTCTAACTCAAGCTAATCAACTCAATAAGTTTTCTATCTACATCCACTCTTACAATATTATTATTTTTAGTAACAAACAATCTCAAAAATCTTATCATAATCTTTACACTTAATATTCAAGGACTTAATGACAATGAAAAATATTGGAAACTGGTCAAATCTATAACAAGTAAAAGACAAATTCTGTGCTGCTCTGAAACAAAAGTTACAAAGTTAAAATCATTACTCTTAATACTTAACAACATTACCATCATCTTCAGTCTCTCTACCACTGTAGCCAGCAATGGAACAGAAATTCTTTTTATCAAAGCAATTTAAAATCACATCTTAAAAACATTCATCACTATGAATTTTGATATACTGCATATCGTAAGTTCAAATCAAAAGTAGATATTGGCATCATTTTCTGTTACCTTTCTTATAACTCAGATTCAAGAAAAATAGTAAGCAAGTCACTTAAAAACTTTATTAAAGAACACTCCAGCAAACATATAATTCTTACAGGTGATTTCAATATATACCCACTATATGCTCCATATATTATACCTTAATATCAATATACAAGAGATATATTTATTACTATCTTAATAAATTCATTGATGTAGTTAAAGTAGTGAACAAAAAAGAATAATACATGTATTTCACCAGTAATAGTGCTCCTAGAATAAACCAAATATGAATTACTAGTAACTTAGCAAGCAAAATCCTTTTATACAAAGTCCATGAACAGTTATCTATAAGTTTTTATCACAAACAAATAAAAACTATTTTGAATTAATTTGAATACAAGCCCAACAGAGTATGTTTTAATTCTAGTATTTATTAATTCAAAGAGACCAGCCCAGAAAACATTAAAGCTTTTTAGAAGGACATTGAACTAGCTTACCAAACTATCAATTTCCTATTATAGAATTTTATAAACAATACTATCAAAAACTCTCTTGATAATAACATTTCAAAAAGATTGTATACAGTTTTATCCAAAACATTGATCATCTTAAACACTATACTAGAGCTATAAAGTCACAAAAAAAGTAATTAACAAAAGCAAAAAATGACTATAGTAATAATTCTTCCTCGAAACTTTCAAAAGTTATAGCTGAAGCCTTTCAAAAAATTACTGACAAATCCCTATACATCAAAGATTTCAAAAAATTGTTAAAAATTTTGATCAAAGAAAAGTTAACCAAGCTTAATGAAATCATTATCCAAAAAATACAAAAAAAAATTAAAATCAAGTGTTAGATGATTTAAAGCTCTCCTTTAATCTTTCAATACTTATAGAAAATAATGACTAACTTTATAATAACCTGGATAAGCTTACAATTATTATTTCTAACTACTTTAAGAAAATCTTAGATCCAAAATCCTTCTTTCTGAATAACAAATGAGATGTTTTTTACAAATCACTTAATTACATCCTTGACAATGTTTTTAATAACCTTACATTAACAATTTCAGATTTAGAAATGAAAGAAGTATTAATTAATTTATCTAAACAAAATGCATCTGGACTCATTCTTATTCCATATAAAGCTTGGGTCCATATCAGTATAATAGCAAAAAAACATTTAAAAATTTTGTTTAATAGCTTAATTTTATTAAGCCAAGTCCTAAATTCTGGAAGCAATCAGCAATTACCCTATTATCAAAAAAATTTTTCTAGTCACATGACCTCACAGATACATATTCAATTTATCTTATTAAAACAAGTAAAAAAATTTTTATAAAAATAATCAACAATAGACTTGCTGCCAAGATTCTGAAGTACAAGGTTATCTTAAAGTCCAATTATATAGGCCTGAAAAACCAGAATATTATTGAGCCAATTGCAATAATTATTTCAAGTATCAATATAGTAAATAACCTTAAAGAAATTTAGATGACATTATTTGACATCTCCAAAACTTTCAATTTTGTAAATCTTTCTAAGTTCAAAAGGCACTAGAATAAATCAAACTTTTAACAAAAATCAATTCATTAGTTCTTAATCTACTAAATGAAAGAGAACTAAAAATAATAATGTATTATAATCTTTTTAACTCTTTATAGTCAGAAAAGAACTTGACCAAGATAAAACATTATCTTCTTTATTCTGAACCATTTTTTACAATCAAATAATTACAAAAATAGTCATGAAATACTTAGTATCTTCTAAAATTCTCACTTATGTGAATGATATCATTCTTGTTAGCTCCAATATGTGAAGTTTACAAGAGATAACAAACACTTTTTGCTCCTTCTTGCTACCTAACTTTATTAAATGCAATATAAAAAAAATAGAACTAATTACCAATCTTAAAATAAAAAACTAAAAAAAAAATCAAGTTCTCATTGTTGAGGGAAAAAAATCTACTCCAGTATACAAAGCAAGCATTAGATACTTAGATGTATACCTGTCAGGAAAATTTTTATTCATTGTCACAAAAGATAAACTTTCAAAAAAAATTCAAAAATTCACTAATATTATTGCTTCACAAAAAGGTTAATATGGCCTAATAATTAAACAAGTCTTTTACTGAATTATATCAGTACAATTAAAATATATAATCAATATGTCAGTTCCTTTGGATAGAAAGATAACAGCTTTTCAGAAGAAAATAAACAGATCAATCAAAGCAAAACTTGAAGTCGAATGTACTATCTCTAACAAGATTCTATACTCATACTGGCCCTAATATAGTTAAACTCCAAAACTGTTATGACTTAACCATTATTAAAATTATTACTATCAAACTTACCAATTATAAAATTATTTTTCATATCAATATAGGCTGCACAAGCAATCTGATGCTGGCCAATCTGCTTTTCCTATTATTTTGAAGAGTTATGAATTATTTTTGCAGCCATATTAGCAAAAGAATATAACATCTGAATCTGTTTATTTCATTGTTCCTTTAACTTAAACAATCATGAGCACTCAATAGGATTAATTACTAGACTTAAGAAATTTGTTATCCTTTTCTTATTCTACACTAATATCAAAACCACTTATAATATATACATTTACAAATATAACACTAAACTATCATATGAAGAATTGCATACACACAGAGGTCATATAACTTTTGATTCAACTTCTACCTGGTTTTTTTATTTTAAATATATCTCCAACAATTGAAGACAATTTAACCTTTATTTCTAAAATATTCAACATTAAATACTAGATATTTCTACTTAATAGTTTTATTAATCTTATTAAAGTTAGAATAAACACTATTCCTTTATCAATTATTAGTAGCTGGCACTATCTGTTGAATAATAAGAGAATTATTTCCTACTTATATTCATTACAACCATGCATTAAAGAAATGAATATTATCAATCTCAAATCAGTTTGGTATACTATACATGTAAACTCAAACTATTTACTCAATAATATTCAAACCTTTGAACTCTTTTTTAGCCATATCACAAACAAATTCATAAATAATAATTTTACCTATGCCTTCAATTAATCAATCTATAAATATATTTCTTTATTATGGAAAAAATAAAAACACTTTTTTAATCACCAAATCTGCCAATACTTTAACTTATACCCTGCATTCTAACTTCTAAGGTACTTTCTTGCCAGTACTCCTCCAGACTATTATCAATTTTCTATCTCTCTCAATACTCAAAATTTACCTTAACAAAATTTCTGATTTAAAGATTTCAGATTATTCAAACAGATTAATTAAAATTTCTTATAGTAGACTTATTACCAAATACAATACTCTCATAGTAGCAAAAAGTATCAATATTGTATAGCTCAAATTAAAAAATTATTAATCACTACTTATAATATCTTCCATAGTTAATTTACTAGTTTACCGATGCTTTTCAGCCATATTCATATCTTTATCTTTAATCAATAACACTTATGTTACAAGTATTAATTACTGGATCAAATTCATAAATTATTATATTTAGCCACTTTGTAACCTATAAACCTTTATCCTTCAAGAAATTAGAAATTATTACCAAAGTGAATAACAAACTTAAAGCTCTTAATAAAATAAAATATAGAGCATCATCAATATTCAAAACAAAACTTTTTACAAATCAATTTCCTTGTATGTCATTAGGTGCGTGGAGAAGATTGTTAACTAGTTTTTGATATCAGCTCTAAGGATTCCATATTGTTTGTTATCTCTAATTTCTTGGAGTTCTGTTTTGACTTGTTGTTCAAAGGAGAATAACTAAGCGTATGGTGTAGTTTTATATTGAAAAGAGAATTCTGCAAGTTTGTCAAGGTCAATGATTTCATCAATTATTATTAGATTTGATTGGCTTGTGAGGAGGATTTTACTGATGTTTATGCTAAAGTTGAGAATTGTCGCATGATTGTCAGAAGAGGAAGTTGGAATAATATTTGTTTGGTTGATTTGTTTAGGTTTGACAGGGTCCAGGTTAGATAGTTTCATTGGTGAATCCATTGTTGTATTAATTTCCATAGAACTACCAGATTGGATGAGGATTGAAGTGATGGGCAAGAGGCTTACATATGTGTGCATTGTGGCTGTTTGATCAATGTTTCTTTTTTGGAAAACAAGAGAAATGATTGATGAATGATCATTTTCAGGGGTAAGTTAGTTGGGGTTTTTGGATATTCTTTGGGAGATAGAAAGAAATTCTTGAAGGCAATTGTAGAATCAAGTGTTTAGTTGAGTTTTTTTTTTTTTTTCCACAATATTACTAATATATTGAAAGTTGAGGGGTATATTTCTAGTATTAGAAAAAGAGATATGGATTTGAGGGAATCTGCCTTGGTTCCCTCTTTTGCTGATATCTGTTGTGAAGTTGAGAACGTGAATGTTATTTATAGAGCCTGTTTTCATGATTTCTTCAATGTTTTTTTCTTCTCTTACAATTAAAAATTGATTGGGAAAGTTTGTTAGATTGAAATAAGAAGATTTCTTGCGAATTCTGTTCTGATGATTTTGTTGTTACTGAGATTAAGATAGAAAATTTGGAAGAGTTAATTCCAATACTGATAAATTGTTGTATGTAAGAACTGTTTTTTGTTGTTGTTGATTGTGGGGTTCTCTATAATGGGAGTTATTTAGTGGTTGTGAGCACTTGAAAGTGCTTGGAAAGTAAAAGTTTTCTTGAAAGGACTATTACCAAATAAAAAAATTTTTCAAATAAAAAATGATTTATAGTAAAGAGTTTTTTTTTTAATACATATAATCTTATTAGTCTTTTAGAAATAATATACATATAATAAAAAATAAAAACAAATATTAAACAAATATTAAATATCAATTAATTGCATTAATTAATATATATTATTATACTAAAGCTACCTATTATATTATTGTGAATACTTTTTTACACTTAATTATTTAAAATTGTAATAATTAATTTTTTATAAATTTTTTATTATATGTTTAGTAACTATCAAGATACTATATACTAAATTTTTATACATTTTCGTTTTATTTTGCAGGAGTTATGTGAAAGACTATAGACATGGATTTTTTTATTAAACTGAAATCACAATTAATTTTTTTAAGTTTTTTTTTTAATTTTTTTTAATTTTTTTTACTTAAAATTCTATTTTAATATTTCGTAGGTCCTCTCGTGGCTTTTAGGCAAGCGGTAACATGATTCAGTATACTTACAATCAGCTGACAGCAAAACTCAACTGGTATGTTATTCCATGTCTCTTGCACAATAACATTAAGTTCCTAGTGATTATTTGGTTTCGGCTTATAATGCATGGTTCTTTTTACTTCAAACCAAATATTTCGATTGAATTCAGATCCGGACTTTGAGAGGCCAATCCGTTATCCAAATCCTATTTTTGTCAATAAATTTCCTTACAATTTTTGCTGTGTGTGATCATGTGTTATCCTGCTGGAAGACAGGGCAACCACAACTCGAAATTGCTGGATATTTTTTTAAAAATAGTACAATGTATTCACAAAGAATCTTTACATGAGATGCACTAGTGACAGAGGCTGTTAAAGGAACAAGGGATCCAACCTCAAACCAAGAGAAACAGCCCCAGTACATACGACTTTGGCTATAATTAGTAGTGTTACTCAAACATTCCAGATCCCACTTTTCATCAGTTCATGTCAAATTCGACAACAAAAGGTCTGATAAAGACGAATTGTGGTTTCATCAGATCACAGCATATGCTTGAACTTTCGAACAGTCTAACCTTCATGAGAATAGGTCCAATTGAGTCTTTTTTCAATATTGGTAAGGGAAACAAATAACTTGGGACAAGTGACACATGATCTCAAGTTTTCTTTATATAAAGCACAACGAATAGTACTTTCAAAAACTTTTTTTTTTTTGTGTGTTGTGAAGAGGGTAGTGATCTGAGAGAAAGTTAATCAGCAATTTCTTTGAACTAACCTTTATGAAACTCGTTTATTATATTCCAGATGGCTACACATTTTAAAGAAAAAAAATCTGATTGTTTTTTTTTACAGTGATCTGTGGTACACAAACCTTGTTTAAAATTTTGCATAACATCACTCATGTGTTGTGCAATATTTGACGAAAATTTCAAGCAAAAATTTTAAGTGAAAAAAAAATGGATTTTTGAGGAATTTTTTTTTAAAAAAAAAAACTGGATTTTTGCTTTCAGTCTTATATAAGAAAGGTAATGCTGAGTCATCACCATATAACTTCTGCATGACTGGATAAAATTGCTCAAAATTTTAGTATATTATATATCAAGTTTCAATTAATATATGGTAAAAAATTTATAAAAAATTAGTTACTACAATTTTAAATAATTAAGTGTAAAAAAGTGTCTACAATAATATGATAGGTAGCAGTATTTATAGAGATATCTTTTATAATTCAAATAAGTTAAATAATATTAATAAAAAAACCTAATTGATATTTTATCAAATGCTAACAATAATTCTATATTTAACTTAAGTTCTAGTTATTACTGGATGTGATATATAGTATATCCATATATCTTAATAAAATATAATTCTATTAATATTTCAAGTTCCAGATATCTTAGTTTAAATTATTATATTCCAATTTCAATGTTTCCTTTATCAACTTGTTTGTGTTACTTGTATAATATACTTTGTATTACTCACTTCACCATTTGTATTGTTATATAATAATATCTTTTACTCTTTTGTAAAATCCATATGGCTTTGGATTATCAATTATTTCAGCAATAATAATATGTATTCAAGGTCAGATAACAAGTTAGAATCCAGATTATAACACTAATTCTTAAATTAATATAAATTTAATATATGGATTATAACTTACTATACTAAACTTAATAAATTTAGTATCAATTTAATACTAAAATAGTATTATTAAGAGTTTAATTTTTGATAAAATTGGGATTTAAAGATTTTTTTGATTAAAATTATAGAAGTATAGAAAAATAAAAATAGTAAAAAATGTTATAAAAAATAAAAAAGATTTATATTTAATTAAATCAATTATGTTTTTAAAGGTAAAGCATGTTTTATATAATAAATAGAGAAGAGAAATATCATAAAAGCCAAGAATAAGATTCTTTACTAAAAATTTTTAGGTATGAACAAGATAATTTTAAGGTTATAAAATTATTGATCATTCTATTCAAAGATTAAAAGATATTCTTAAATATATTTTCAACATTACAAACTTTTTTTAATAATAATTAAAATAAAATACACGTATAAGATATTATAACAGTATAACCTAAAACAACGATTCTTCTTATTTATATTGATTAAATTTTTATTACCGAATTCGAAAATTATTAAATCAATTACGCAAACCAATCAATTACGTAATCAAAGAATGATAATTTACCACAAATAGTTTAATAGCCTAGCTTCTCCTGTCAGATTGCGTAATGTTGCATACAGTATACTGTACATACAGTATATATTTACATTTTTAGTTTTTTTTTTTAATTCGAATTTGTATTAGCATAAGTAATGAGAAAATTTATAGAAAAGGCCAAAGGTTAAGTATTTTGAAAGTAAACGGACAATTAACGTCAAATTCTATAAATAGTAATAAAAACCAGGTTTTAATAATTATATACTATTATAGATTGTAAGTTGAATCCATGATATACTGTATATATATTTTGTAATATTATAAAACCAAATTTAATATTGGCATTTAATTTTATCATCCGTTTACTTTTTTAGCGGGTAAGTTAAATCTACACATCATGTTATTGTTTTTTTCAAAATATATATTGACGAGTTTTAAATATATCTAAACTTACAGAATGTAAGTGAACCCAGAATATATTGATTTTTTCATAATTACGATATAATTTAATACACGTTCTTTACTATTCTACTGTACAGGGGTTGGTAAGTAGTATTGTAGGACATTTTTCTATTGTGTATTGGAAATGTTTGTATGCATAATTAAGCTTAAATGAAATATTCGTGTGTTTATACAGTGGGTAAGTCGCATTATATTACACAACATACAGTATTCTTATTTTGTTTGTAAACAAAATTATTGTAATTGTATTTGATTTTGATTATTGTGGTTTGTAATATTTATTTGGTTATTTTTTAGTAAACTATGTGATTTTGGTTTATTTATTATAGTTGTCTTGCTATTATAGGTCGTAGATTGTAAAAAATTGATTTTTTAAGCATCGATACTTTATGCCTGTATGTTAATTATATATTTGGGGTTTCGTTTTAAAAAATATAGAGTTTCTTACATTTGTTTATTTGTTATTGTAGATTATAAGTTAAAATCTAAGATCTTTTACTGTATTTTTCTTATCAAATATATGATCGATTGACGCTTTATGCAGCGATTGGTGAGTTGGATTTATTTTTTTGATTATTTTTTTTATTCCACATATTAAAATTTCAATCGATATACCATAAAATTTTATAGGAGGTAAATTGAAATTCTTAATTATTTGTTTTATAAGTTACGCGAAATGAGATTGATTGCGCTAATTGTTAAATTTATATAGAGAGTAAGTTTAGTCCAGGACTTTTTCTTCATTATATTTTCTTTAATCTAATTGCATTATTTAACCGTTGAATTCGGGATAGTCTTTTTTTCGTTATTTGTTTTTATTACATTTATTACATCATTTGACTATTTTCTTTTTATAGCACGTGCGTATAATCCGGGATTCTTTACTATATTTCTTATTTATTTTAATTGCATTTTGACCGTTAACTTTGTATAGCTTGTAAGTTTAAGATGTGATATTTTTGTTATTTGTTTTATTTTATCCTTATGCTACAATTATATTGTAAGTGGATACTGTATCAGTTATTCTAATTATTTTATTTTATTATCATTTCCTATTATAGCTGGTAAGTGGATATAGTATGTAATATTTTTGGGTCAAGTTTTTTAAATTAATATTATTGTTTATTATGTAGATGATTGTGCGTTAAAACTTTAATATTATTCATTGTTGGTTTTGTAAAATAAGTTATAAATCATTAACAATTAATACCTATAGTCTGTAAGTTGAATTTATATTTTTATTCATACATGTTCCAGGTGAAATGATATTTACGTGTATCTATCTATTTTATTGTAGATTGTAAGTTCAAGATATTGTTTTGTAAATTTACGAAGCGAAATTAATTATATTGTTATAGATAGTAAGTACATTAGAATATTCTCGTTGCTTACTTCAAATCTATTGTACTGATTGCGAACTTTTACAGCGGGTATGTTTAATTCAAGTCACTAAATATGTGTTCTTAATTTGTTTGTAAATTATATTTTAATCAAGATTTAATTGTGCCATTGTTTGTTGCTATAGAGTGTAAGTTAATAGGGAATATTTTAATATTTCGGAAATAACGATTGATGTTTAAACCCATTTGGTTCTTTACTGTTATAGATTGTAAGTGACATCATAAATAATTCGCTTTGATTGTCTGGCAAAATAATAAGTAAAATTTGGATCCTTGTCCTTTCTATTATAGCCGGTAAGCTTTTGATGTTTTATGCTACATGTTTTATAGAATATAAGTATGATTTATTAAATTATGCTTTTGTAGATGGTGTGTTGAATTTGGGATGTTTTTGTTAATTTTGTTAATATTAAATACAATTGTACTAATATTTAAATTTTATAGAAAGTAAGTTATATTAAATATATATTTCTAATTATTTGCTAAATATAAAAAAGAGTAACCTAATCATGACTCCTTCTTCTTTATTGTAGTATGTAAGTTACAAGATGTTGATTTTTTTATAAAAATTATTTATATTAACTATCTATTTTATAGGGAGTTAAGTTTATTTGAGATGTTTATTTAAATTTAATGGAATTAATAACAATTTTTTTTGCTATTATAGAAGGTATGTTGTTTTTAGGATATGCTCACCATTTGTTTAGTAAATGGTCTCATGACCCCTTAATTTATAGGATGTAAGTAAATTCTAGAAATTTTTGTTATTTGCTCCTAAATCACGAGGAATATGATTTATTATATTTGATTTGATTTTGCAGACGGTAAGCTAAACAGAATGCCTTTGGTTTTGTTTTTTTTTCATAAAAACCTAACAAAGTTTAATTGTATCTTGTTAGACCGTAAGTTAAATTAATAATATTCGATTTTTTTTTATGAAGATTAATTTATTAAACATGAGTTTTATAGCGGGTAGGTCGAATGAAAGATGTTTTTATTATCTATTTCGCGAGATTATGTGAAATTTAATTCACTTGTGTTCAACTTTATAGAAAGTAAGTTTAAAGTAGAATATTGGTTATCTGTTCTGCAAATCGATAATTAATTTTATTCATTCGTTATTTTTATAGATTGTATGTTAGATTCATGATTTTTATTTGTTATAAACGATATACAGTATAAATAGGTCTGATTGTCATCTAATTGATAGCGTGTAAGTTGTTTCTATTTTTGTTCGTAAGTTATGGAATTTGATTATATCCTCATTATCTGTTGTTGGAGTTGATAAGTATCATTATTGTCTTGTAAAATATATATTATAATAATCAATTTTATCTTATTCACCGCTGTAGATGGTAAGTCAATCCAGAATAGATTTATTTTTTGTTAAGCAAAATTATACAGAAAGTAGTCATATCTTGGTTTTTTTTTTTTATTTTATAGAATGTATGTGAAATCATGATATGTTTATTAATTGCTTCGTAAATTATATGAAGAATTCACTCAGATTTTTTATAGGGGGTAAGTTAAATTTAAGATGCGTCTATTTGTTGATTTATGAATTATATTGATTTATAAAAATTACATTTTATCACGAATTTATAGAAGGTAAATCGAATCAAAGACCTATTAATTTTACTTTATATATAACCCCAAAACCGAGTTTTCATTTTTTTTATCGTTAACTTTTACAGCTTGTAAGTGTATCTCCGACTATTTATTTATATTAATTATACGAGATAATATATTTACCTCTGACTCTTTAATATAGTTGTTTGTAAGTAATGTTCGACCTTTCTTTTAGAAAATCCTAAGATAAAACCGATCAATTTCATAGTAAGTTAAATCAATATACATAGTTTATTTTTATATCACGAAAAAAATTAGATTCAATTACTTATAATAATCTTCAATATTATAGTATAGGAAAGTTGTTTCTTAAAACCCTGCGTGGTTTATTTACAAAATTTTTTTTATTCTTAAAGATCGTAAGTGCAATTAATTTGTTGGCGAAATCGCTAGAATATCGAGGATTTTTATAGCCGTAAGTTAAATCCAGGGTATTTTCTTTTCTGAGATCGCGCAAAAGGAAACCTAATGTATTTATTTTTATCTTTTATAGGGAATTATTCTATTATATTTTATTTCCTTCTTAAAATCATGATTAATTGTATTTTTGTCCTTTACAATTGTAGGTAGTAAGTGAATTCGAGATATTTTTGTTATTGGTTTCGTAAAAAAAAACAGAATTAATCTTTTTATTATAGATTGTAAGTAAGTTTGGTGCATTTTTTGGTCGCATTAAGTTAATAATAATTGTTACCTTTTTTTATAGGGTGTAAGTTGATTTTGTTATATTCTAAAAAAATCATATCGAGTGAATTAAACCTGATTGCATTTATTTTTATTATAGTAATTAGTAAGTTAATTCCTGAATATTTGCTTGGTTATAAGGAATTTGATACATGAATAATTGATTTTTATAGATTGTATGTTAAAACTAGAGAATTTCAGATTTTTGCTTTATGAAAAAATCATAAAATAGTATTTTATATTTTTGTAGGAGGTAAGTTAAATTTGAAATACTATTTCCGAAGTTTATTTTGTATATATAATAATTAATATAATTGTTGCGTATAGGTTCTGTGTGTAAACAATGTAATGCCGAAACTACATATATTTTTTGGTGTCAGTCTTGTAATTCTTTTCGTTTTCAGCAAGAGTTTGATAATTGGAAAAGTGGAAACGATGATGTTGACGCATTTATAAAAGAATTGCAGACAATATCTATCAGAAGATTTCAAATTGTTGAATGGATTCCGTATTTAAAATTAAAAAATGTTAAATTGATCACCAAAGGAGGATTTGGAGAAGTATATTCTGCAGATTGGATCGATGGAAATATTCTTTATTGGAATGCAAGTCACGGCATGTGGCAAAGAAATGGAATTACTAAGGTTGCACTGAAAAGCTTTAATGATTCACAAAACATCAACAACATTCTAAAACAAGTAATATTACTATGTTTAGTTGAATCTTTAGCAACTTACTTCATATATGCTGAAATTAAACAGACTGATAATATATTTTTTATCTATTTTAATCAAATTTAGATAAGGGATCATATCGATGTCGTCGCAGATGGATCTCGTATCACGAGGTACTATGGAATCACTCGACATGAAGAAACAAATAATTTTATGCTTGTCATGCAATTTATCGATTCTGGAAGTGTTAGAGATAATCCGTCTGAATTTCACGGAAAACCGTGGGATGCAAAATTTCATATGCTATGTCAAATTGCCGAAGGTTTAAGTCAAGTGCATAGTGCAGGATTTGTCCACCGAAATTTGCACAGCGGGAATGTTCTTTTACATAATACTATGACGCCATTTATAGCGGATTTATTTCTTTGTAAGCCATTGATTAGATATAATAACGAAGCGGATGAACAGAAAGTGTATGGCGTGCTTCCATATATAGCACCCGAAGTTTTATGCGGAAAGGAGTATACGGACGCGGCAGATGTCTATGCATTTGGTATCATTATGTATGAGGTGTTATCCGAAGTTCTTCCTTTTCAAAATATTCCGCACGATAGTGATTTGGCAATCGAAATCTGTAATGGACTCCGTCCTGAAATTCCTAGTGGTATGCCTGATCTAGTAATTGATTTGATACAAAAATGCTGGGATTCCGATCCGCGGAATCGTTTAAGTGCAAGTGAATTGTGTAGCATTTTATGCGCATGGCGATTTTACTATTGTTATCCGAACTCAACGCTTTCCCAGCAAATTGACGAAGGTGTGATGAATTTTACGTCTGGTTTTACAACAAATCCATATGCAATATATACTAGTCGATATTTAAACATAAAAGATCTTCCGGAGCCTAAAAATTCAGAAGACAATCATGGTAAGTAAATTAACCATTTAATATTTTTCATAATAGGTACTAAATATTCATTTATCAACTTCCAGATACTGATCATTGATTTAAAGATTGACCATAGAATTATTGCGCACAGATTTTTAATGCTCATATATATTCTTTATCCGCCTTTTTCCTTTTTTATTAAATATTCAATTTTTTCGATGCTTACAATACATTATAAATCACTTATCAGTTCTTTTATTTGCAACACATTTAAATAAAAATCATGCTATTATTTTGAATTTTAGAACATGGATTGGACAGTTATAAATTAGGATCATCAAAATCAGCATAAATTCATAAGTTATATTGTTATATTGAATAAAAAATAAATCAGACTAAGATTATTACTGGAGTTTAAAAAATACATGCATGCTGTTAGTACAGTACAGTATCTAATCAATGCGGCACGGCACATGCCATTTTTAGATTCTACATAATGATCAGACAGTGGTGAAGGTAAGTGTTATGAAGTTGGGAAAAGTGGAAAGGGCATAAAGTTGGCATGTTTATGTTGTTTTAGGCAATCATTTAATAGGTAAGTGTTTTTAATATCCTATTAAAGAGTAAAAACTTTTTCTATCAATCATTCATATACTTTGACATACTGTAATTTCATTACAAAAAATTAAATAAATTATATAAT
The DNA here is from genome assembly GCA_910591835.1 of Acaulospora morrowiae. Classification (NCBI taxonomy): domain Eukaryota; kingdom Fungi; phylum Glomeromycota; class Glomeromycetes; order Diversisporales; family Acaulosporaceae; genus Acaulospora; species Acaulospora morrowiae. Next base: position 21,642 of record CAJVPV010000070.1, read on the forward strand.
TAAAGATGTCAAAGAAATTGTGCTCATTTTGAATAACTTAATTAATAGTGTTTATTAAATAAATGTTACCTGCCAAGAAATGATCAATATTCAAGAACATATTTTAAATATTTATAACTTTTAAAATTTCTATAAAAATTTCTAGAGAATTTTTGTCATGGATTGGTTATTATATAAAAACTTTATACTGCTGAAATTTTGTATAACAAGTTATTTTTAAAAAAATTTGCAAAAATTTTTAATACTTCTGCTGTTTTAATCTTGCCAGACTCTATCAAATCCTTAATAATAAATGCAGATACAAATAATATTAAGTAAACTATTTTTATAATTAAAATTGGAAACAATAAATAATTTATAACGAAAATACTATTTATTCTACTACATTACTATGAAAAAAAAAACAATTAATAGTATATTAGTTAAAAAATAATTATGGGTTAAGTAAAATTATTTTGTATACAAAAATAACTTTTAGTAATTAAACATATTAAATTTAAACTATATACAATTGTAGTTTTGTAAGTTGTTTTTTTTAAAAAAACTGTTCTTTTTTTAATACAGTATATATTTCTAGTATTGTATTAAAAGTTGCAAAAATGTTATAATAATACTTTGTTTACTTTTTGTTTTCTAAAACATTCTATTAATTAGAAATCTTAAATTTATTGATCATTTTAAAAATATTTATTACTGTAATTAGAAATAAATTTTAATATTATTTATTGACAATATAATTTTTAATCTCTTGTATCTATATATTTTAATATTCTTAAGTTCTTTATTTAGATTGTATTTTGAATTGATTATAGTTTAGCTACTTAATTCTTTATTAATTATCAGAATATATAGTGCCCTATTATATTATTGTGAATACTTTTTTTTTAATTATTTTAAATCTAACAAATAAACATAATTTAAAATTTTTGTAATTTATTTAACAAATCTAAAAATAAAACATATTAAAATTTCATACAATTCTGTTTTGTTTTACAAAAGTTATACATGTTTTCTAATTACCAAAAAAGGAAATTTGATTGACAATACAATTATGAATTAAATACAATTTCCAATTACTTAATAATTGTTACTTAGTAATACGAACATAATATGGTTTTTGAAAAATATCTGAATTAAATATGAACACATATACAACAAAAGTTATGCAATGAATAAGTCAAATTGCTTTTTTGAATAGAATGAAGATTTTTTTTATTTTTCTTTATTTTTAGCTTTTTTTTTTTTGCTTTGAAATTACATATCAAATTTTTTCAGAACATTCTGTATCATCTAAACAATATGTGCAATATCAAAAAAGATATATGTTCATATTAATTAGATTTTTTTTTTAATAATCAGTGGTTTATAATGAATTGTCTCAAAAGACAAGCAGCAAGAAAAATCTTACCAAAGGGCAGAGGGGGTTTATAATCTATGGCCATCTCATAATAGATTTGGTTTATACTATTGCAGCAACTGTTGATTGCAAAAGATTTTCTATATAAAGTATTATAAAAAAGTTTCATAAGTCAGATATTTTATAGTCTCCTCCCAAGAATCATCTTGATCACCCTAAAATTCTAACCTCCTTGATTATACCAATCTTTAAAATCTGGTTATCAATAGCAACTGTTATCTTAACCTAGCTCAGATTACTAATTTTTTTGAATTCTATCACTACTGATACTTCACATGTTGATATTTTATAAAGATGTGTTTTACTGGTCCTAGAAAATTTTGAAGGTTGTAAGAATTATTGTTTATTTTTCAGCAAGACAATACAAAATTACATATTGTTAAAATAACTTTGAAATTCATTAATGAGAATAAAATTTATATGATAGATTGACCTTTGCAAAGTCACAATCTTAATCTGATTAAGAACTTTTAGGTAGATATAAAAAAATAAGTACTTCATAAGCCAAAACCAAGTAATCTTACTCAGCTTAATATTCTTATTAAGCAAGTGTAATATAATATATCACCAGAATATTGTCACAAGCTAATAACAAATATGCTTGATTGGATTGCTACTTGTATCAAAGTTGAGAAGAACTTATGAAATATTAAAATGTAATTAGATTAGTTTTTTTATAAAAAAATTTTTTTAAAATAATTAAAAAAAAAAAGCAGTTCAATAAAAAAACCAACTTTGCGAGTTTTCCTATATAACTTTTGAGTGACTAAATGAAATGACACAAAATTTTAATATAACATACCTTAATATTTATAAACATGTAATAAAAAAATTGTATCATATTTACTTATTTAATTTTGTAAAATTAAAGAAAAAAAAAGTGTCTGCAATAATATGGTAGGCTCTGTATATTTCAAAAATATTGTTTCAATTGTTTTTATATATTAGATATAGTAATATGTATTGGATCATTTCTTAATTATAAAGAATATATATTTTATTGTGTTGATATTTTGTAATTTTGTTTTTAATAATAAGTTTGAAATTCCAAAGCTTAATCTAAATAATCTTGATTTATGATTTTATTATTGATGACATCTGTTATAATTTCAAATATATATTTATTATAAAGAAATTTCCTCTAATTACAAGTATTTCTTGTATATTAATTAATTGTAATTAGATTGTATTCTAGTACATTTTAATTTAGAATATATTTAATTCTTGTAATACAGTAGTTTTACAGATCAATAGAATTGTATTGTCTAGAATTTGTTCATTTTATTCTTGTATTCAATTTTGTTTTTCATATTTTATAGTTAGAAAACTAATAATTATTACTGTTTTGTATTTGTTACTTCTTTAACTAGTTAATTAGCTTTGTTTTATTTGAATCTAGACTCTATATTTTCCTAAACTTTTGAGTTCAAAATATATGTAATTATATTAATTATATATTGTAAACTGCAATAAAAAGTTTATATTATTTGTTTGTTTTTTCAAAAAAAATTTTTATAAGTAATTGAATTATTTTAAAGTTCTATATATTATTTTGGTTTTCTTATATTGAATTATATTTTTATTAAAATATATATTATTTAGTATATAAAATATCACAGTAATACTATTAATTTAATATTATATTTAATTTACTTTTGTTAATTAATTCTATACTAAACTTATTGTTATATATTCAATATACATTATACATATAGGTTTATACTGTAGTTAACTTATTTATATATTGTTGATGTATCTCTTAACAAGTTTGTTGCTTCTTCAAAGTACTTTTTGTATAATATCAGATGAGTGTTTGGCTTTTCTACTTGAGGCATATGATTTGTTTAGCTGAGTTCTACTAACTCTTTTCTTCTCCTTTTATTGTTTACTTCTCTTGACAGTCTTTTATAACTTTTTCCTTGTGGTCCCAACTGTTCTATGTCATGACAAGTACTGGATTAGATAAGTTAATTAGAATTTACCAAATTAGGCAACAGTAATCATATGTCTCAATAAAGAAGTTTTTAATTTAGGGAACAACTTTTATTATTATTTTTTTTTGTTTATTTCTATTTTTACTTTACTGTCTTCTTTCCTTCCCATGCTACTATTCTCACCTTTTTATCTTCTCTAGTGTGCCTCTGTTAAGCTATAATTATGTCATGTAATTCCTCTTAAGTTCTAATAGACTATTTGTAATTCATAAACTATTTAAGATTATGGTTAATTTAAGCTTCTCTAAAACTACATAATGGTTCTACATATTACTATAGGCTATAAGTTATTGATTATTGCAAATCAGAGTATATAATGTATAAGAACATGTTTGTGTGATCATACTTTATATCATTTTCCTGCCAACAATATGATTAGCAATATATTACTAACTAAAATTATATAGGTTGTTTATATTAATTTGATTTTTATACTAATACAACTTTGGTTTTTAGATTATATAATTTAATAATAAGAAGTTTTAATATGAAATAAATTTTTATTTTTGATTTTTTTTAAAGCAATTTTAAAATATTTTAATTATTAGACTTTTATATACAGTATTTTAAATTCTAGTTTTTTGATTTTCAGAATAGATCACAAATTTTTTTATCAAAATTTTTTAATATAAAAGTTATAAATATTTGAAATAGTCATATGTTTAAGCTACTTAAAAAATTGTTTATACTGGGGATTTTCCTTTTTTTAGGCCTATAAATAACATGTTACCAGTATGGATTTACTTTTCTTATTGTTTTTGCAAGCAATTGATTATATTATGAATAGCTTTAGCTAATTTCAAATAATTGATTATATTACAATCTTTGTTATTATATTAGAAACATTAGTTATTTTATAGTTAAGTCAATAAATAAAATTTTTTTTCTTTTCAAGAGAGAATAATTAAAAATTTCTTGAAGAAATTAAATATTAATTTTAGGATATGATTTTTGAAGCACTAATTATTGTACTATAAACCCAAAGGTTTTGAATTAAAATATTTTTTAAGGTCTTAATTATATTTATTATGTTATTTAAAAACTAAGATACAGGTTTAAGCATTATTAATATTAAGTAGAACAAAATAAAATTTAAATTCAAATTTAAAAAAAAATCATATTTAATAATATTATTAAATTTATTACTTTTCAGAATAATATTACAATAAACTTTCCTATTTTTTTATTCAAAATAATAACTGTTATTCTTTTTTAGCATGTACTCTATTTCTGTTTATATTAAATAAAGAATGGCAATGATATTACTATTTTAAAAATTTTTTACTATTTTAATATTTAAAACTTTTCGTGTATATTTTATAGTTTAATAAAAGTTTTTAAAATATAATTATTGGCAATAATTAAAATTTTTTTATAAAATTTTCGTATGTTATCTAAACTTTAAAAAATATCTGTATAATTTGATAATTTTAATATCAAATTATCAAATAGCGTTTAAAATTTAAAATTTCAAAATATTATAACCATATATTTGTTTTAATTCACATTATTATAAGAAGTTTCAACTCAATTTAAGTAAGGTTTAAGTGTCTTTTATAATTTTATTTTATTTAAAAAAAAGCCCTTTCTAATCGATTATAATGTTGCTATAAACTGAAAAAATCATTTTTCTTATTTAGAATATACATTGAACAATTTTTTATTACTGTATTTGGAAACCATTTAAATCAGTTTCGCAAGCCAATCAATTAACCAAAGAATGCGAATTTACTACATTGGGTTAGCACTTATCATAGTCTAGCTTCTTTTGTTAGATTGTGTAATTTTTACATCCAGTATATATGCGCATTTTTTGTTAATTTTTTTATTCGGCTTTGATATTGGCATAATGGTTTCAGAAGGGACGAAAAAATTTATAGAAAAGGCTAAAGGTCAAGTAATTTGAAAGCAAATGGACAATTAACGTCAATGTTTATAAATAGCAATAAAACCCAGGCTTTAATAATATTAAAATGATACACTATTATAGATTGTAAGTTGAATCCAGGATAGATACATATATAGTATATTGTAATATTATAAAACCAAATTTAATATTGGCATTTAATTTTATCATCCGTTTACTTTTTTAGCGAGTAAGTTAAATCTACACATCATATTATTGTTTTTTTTTCAAAATATATATTGACGAGTTTTAAATATATCTTACAGAATGTAAGTGAATCCAGAATATATCAATTTTTTCATAATTACGATATAATTTTATAAACATTCTTTACTATTCTACTGTACAGGGGCTGGTAAGTAGTATTGTAGGGCATTTTTCTATTGTGTATTGGAAATGTTTGTTTCTCATAATTAAGCTTAAATGAAATATCGTATTTTTATACAGCGGGTAGGTCGCATTATATTATACAACATAAGGGATTCTTATTTTGTTTTTGTAAACAAAATTATTGCAATTGTATTGGATTCTGATTGTTATGGTTTGTAATATGTATTTGGTTATTTTTTTAGTAAACTGTGTGATTTTAGTTTATTTATTATAGCTGTCTTGCTATTATAGGTCGTAGATTATAAAAGTTGATTTTTTAAGCATCGATGCTTTATGCTGTATGTTAATTATATATTTGGGTTTTCGTTTTAAAAAATATTGAGTTTCTTACATTTGTTCCTTTGTTATGTAGATTTTAAGTTAAAATCTAAGATATTTTACTGTATTTTCTTATCAAATTATATGATCGATTGACATTTTATGCAGCGACTGGTGAGTTGAATTTATTTTTTAATTATTTTTTTATTTCACATATTAAAATTTCAACCGACATACCATCAAATTTTACAGGAAGTAAATTGAAATTCTTAATAATTATTTGTTTTATAAGTTACGCGAAATGAGATTGATTAAGCTAATTTTTAAATTTATATAGAGAGTAAGTTTAGTCCAGGACTTTTTTTTTAATTATATTTTCTTTAATCTAATTGCATTATTTAACCGTTGAATTCTACAGCGGGTAAGTTAAATTCGGGATAATCTTTTTTTCGTTATTTGTTTTTATCACATTTATTACACCATTTAACAATTATCTTTTGATAGCGCGTGCGTATAATCCGGGATATTTCTTTACTGTATTTCTTATTTGTTTTGATTGCATTTTGACCGTTAACTTTGTATAGCTTGTAAGTTTAAGATGTGATGTTTTTATTATGTGTTATTTTATCCTTATGTTACAATTAGATTGTAAGTGGATACTGTATCAGTTATTCTAATTATATTATTTTATTATAATTTCCTATTATAGCTGGTAAGTTGATACAGTACGTAATATTTTTGGGCCAAGTTTTTTAAATTAATATTGTTGTTTATTATGTAGAAGATTGTGCGTTGAAACTTTAATATCATTTATTGTTTTTTTGTAAAATAAGTTATAATTCATTAACAATCAATACCTATAGTCTGTAAGTTGAATTAATATTTTTATTTACACATGCTCCAGGTGAAATGATATTTACGTGTATCTATTTTATTGTAGATTGTAAGTTCAAGATATTGTTTTCTAAATTTACGAAGCGAAATTAATTATATTATTATAGATAGTAAGTACATTAGAATATTCTCGTTGCTTACTTCAAATCGATTATACTGATTGCGAACTTTTACAGCGGGTACGTTTAATTCAAGTCACCCAAGATATGTTCTTAATTTGTTTGTAAATTATATTTTAATCAAGATTTAATTGTGCCATTGTTTGTTGCTATAGAATGTAAGTTAATAGCAAATATTTTAATATTTCGGAAATCATGGTTGATATTTAAACCTATTTTGTTCTTTACTATTATAGATTGTAAGCTAAATCATAAATTAGTACTTTGATTGTCTGACAAAACAATTAGTAAAATCTGGATCCTTTTCTTTTCTATTATAGCCGGTAAGCTAAATTTGATGTTTTATGTTACTCGTTTTTTAAAATATAAGTAAAATTCATTAAATTATGCTTTGTAGATGGTGTGTCGAATTCGTAATATTTTTGTTAATTTCATGAAATATTAAATCCAATTGTACTAATATTTGACTTTCATAGAAAGCAAGTTATATGCAAGATATCTTTATAATTACAGTATTTGCTAAATTAAATAAGAGTTCCCTAATTATGGCTCCACTCTTCGTTATTGTAGTTTGTATGTTACAAGATGTTTCTTTTTCATAAAAATTTATTTATATTAAATATCTACTTTATAGGGGGTTAAGTTGATTTGAAATACTTCTTTAAATTTAATGGAATTTAATAACACAATTGTTTTTTGCTATTATAGAAGGTATGTTGTTTTGGGATATGCTCACCATTTGTTTAGTAAATGGTCTCATGACCCCTTAATTTATAGGATGTAAGTAAATTCTAGAAATTTTTGTTATTTGCTCCTAAATCACGAGGAATATTATCCATCATATTTAATTATTTGATTTTTCAGACGGTAAGCTAAACAAAATGCCTTTGCTTTCGTTTTTTTTCATAAAAATATAACAAAGTTTAATTGTATCTTGTTAGACCGTAAGTTAAATTAATAATATTTGTTATTTTTTATGAAAATTAATTTATTAAACATGAGCTTTATAGCGGGTAAGTCGAATAAAGGATATTTTTATTTTTTATTTCGCAGATTATATGAAATTTAATTTACTTATATTCAACTTTATAGAGAGTAAGTTTAAAATAGAATGTTGGTTATCTGTTCTGCAAATCGAGAATTAATTTATTTTTTCTTTATTTTCATAGCTCGTAAGTTACAGTATATCATGATTTTTTTTGAACGATATATAATAATGCCTGATTGTCATCTAATTGATAGCGTGTAAGTTGAGTCCATGATGTTTTTATTGTTCGTAAATCACGGAATTTGATTGTATCCTCATTATCTGTTGTAGTTGGTAAGTATAATTATTGTCTTGTAAAATATATATTGTAATAATTAATTTTATCTAATTCACCGCTGTAGATGGTAAGTCAATTCAGGATAGATTTATTTTTTGTTAAGCAAAATTATACAGAAAGTAATTATATCGTATTTTTTTTTGCTTCTATAGAATGTAAGTGATATCATGATATATTTATTAATTGTTTCATAATTTATATGGAAGAGTTCACCTAGATTTTTATAGGGTGTAAGTCAAATTTAAGATGCGTTTATTTATTGGTCTACAAAATTACATCGATTAAATTACATTTATCACGAATTTTATAGCAGGTAAATTAAATAAAGGACTTATTGATTTTACTTTATAAATAAACTAAAAGACGAGTTTTCATTTTTTTTTTATTAACCTTTACAGCTTGTAAGTGTATCTCTGACTATTTATTTATAATAATTGTACGAGATAATATATTCACCTCTAACTCTTTAATATGGTAGTTTGTAAGTAATATTCTACCTTTCTTTTGGTAATCTTAAGATAAACCTGATCAATTTTATAGTAAGTTAAATCAGGATACGTAGTTTTTCATATCACGAAAAATTTTGATCTAATTACTTATATTGATTTTCAATATTATAGGAAAGTTGTTTCTTTTAAAATCCTGTGTGGTTTATTGACCACTTTATCTTTATTCTTATAGATCGTAGGTGTAATTTATTTGTTGGCGAAATCGTGAGATAAATCGATGATTTTTATAGCCGTAAGCTAAATTCAACGTATTTTCTTTTCTGAGATCACGCAAAAGGAAACCTAATGTATTTATTTTTATATTTTATAGGGAGTTATTTCATTTTATTTTATGTTTTCTTCCTTAAAACCATATGCTAATTGTATTTTTATCCTTTACAATTGTAGATAGTAAGTGAATTCAAGATATTTTTGTTATTAGTCTTGTAGAAAAAAAAATAATAGAATTATTCTTTCCATTATAGATTGTAAGTAAAATTTGGTGCATTTTCGGTCGTGATGAATTAATATTCATTGTTACCTTTTTTTATAGGGTGTAAGTTAATTATATTATATTCAAAAAATCATGTCGAATGAATTAAATCTGACTATATTTATTTTTATTATAGTTGCAAGTAAGTTAATTCCAGAATATTTTCTTGGCTATTATATATATTAAAAAAAGGAATTTGATACATGAACAATCCATTTTTATAGATCGTATGTTAAAATTAGAGAATTTCATGTTTTTGTTTTACGAAAAATCTTAAAATAGCGTTTGATATTTTTGTAGGAGGTAAGTCAAATTCGAAATACGAAGTTTATTTTTATCTATAATAATTAATATAACTGTTGAGTATAGGCTATACGTGTAAACAATGTAATGGGGAATCGTCATATTATTTTTGGTGTCAGCCTTGTAATTCTTTTCGCT
>CAJVPV010000071.1:0-31287 GCA_910591835.1 Acaulospora morrowiae
CATATATAGCGATGTATCTCAGTATCTTAATATTAATCATGTAACCTCAATTTCGATTACTCTATTAATAAAGATCACGAGAAATGCCTCACTTAACATTAAAAAAAAAAATAAATTTTTTTAGCAAAATATAAAAATATGTTAAATTTATTTTTATATAATTAATAAAAAATAACCAAAGCACTTCTTATTTTCAAATATAATTTTAATAATACTATTATAATAAAATATAATTTTTTTTTATATAATTCTGTTTTTTTTTTTTTTTTTTTTTAATTGCAAACAGGTATTAAATACGAGACTTTTTATTAAATGAGAGTTTATAGCCATTACATTAAGAATCTTTTACATGTTATTGTAAATTAATCCTAGCCTATCGCGCCTTTTTACCAGAATACCAACTTACACCTAGTCGGTGGGTCCATACCCTGGTTTTATGTTTATGACTTCCTACTTGTAAATATAAGGTAAAGAAAATCCTGTACCAACAGTGAAAAACCTTCCTAGCAGTCACCTTTTTGGCTTTTATGACCCGACTTTCTTGACCAATTGGATTATCAATCCGGATTGCGCCAACATCAAATAGGGAGGTAGAGATCCAATCAAATTTCAGAGTCTGCCGATCCAGTTTGGGGTACTAGCTGATTGAGTATAACCTATATCAGGAAGCTAGCCAACCTGAATAAGAAGAATGGTGATATGGAGTCTGCCGTTCCAGTTTTGGATTGTGGGCTTTATACTGGAGGTAGACCAGAAGCTATGCCTCATGCAACCTTTCCTGCTTCGACCTTGTTTTTCAGCCTGCGATCGTCAGAAAGACCAGAGGTTCCATCTTCATGCAGCCTAGCTTGATTTGGTAGATGATTTTCAGCTAATTGGGTATGACATGTATTGGAAGCTGGTCAACCAATCATGAAGGTGATAAATTTTTTGTAACCAGGTGGGTTTGAACCCTAGACCTTTTCCTGGTGACCTATGGAGCATTACCACTATGCTATAGACCTATAGGTCTATATAATTCTGTTTTTTAAATCTTTAAATAATATATATATATATATTAAATTAAATTATTAATTAGTTATTAAATTATAAGCTAAAATAAGAGTCCAAAGATTTTTGCAACAAACTGTATATATAATTTGAAGGTCAAGGTTGCCATAATGTAAATGAAGAAGTATAAAAGTATTAAAAGTTGAAAGTTGGTAGTTTTTGATATGATGTTACTATATATATTAATTTGAAGTCAAGGTTAATCACTTCTCAAAAGCTGTATATAGTTAAGAAATTAAGAATGAGAATTATTGAAGTGATAATGATAAGTATTGGATTTTGAATGCAATTATCTTTTGTATTAACAATTCCTTTCACAGGGCATAAACCAAATGTGTCCACCTAGGTTATCGCTTCCTTTTTGATAGCTGGATACAACTCCAGCAACAGTAGAGGAGCACTATATATGTTACTGAAATTCATAGATCCTTGATACTATTGATGCAATTATTTGACACAATTAATTGAGTCACTATTAAAACATATAAATAATTGAGTCATGACACAATTATTTTTGAGGATTTTAGGAATTGAGTCAATAGCAAAATAATTTATGCCATATGTATAGAGGAGCACTGGCTTAGGCTGCCAGATTATGAGGTACAACTCCTTAGTATTTCACTTCCACTCATAACAAAAGTATTTTACTCTCATTTATATTAGTTAGACTTAGTCTGCATTTTTTCTTTAATGGTAGTATTGTTGCTTATGAATTGTAACTCTATTGTTAATGATAATTGTGAAAAGTTGGATGGTTTGTAAATTAGTGATATAGTTAAGATATTAATAAGTTGGATATGGAGCCTGCTCCAATCTTGTTATATTATTTTGATGCTTATTTAGTTAGAGATTAATAGATCCTATACAGAACACTGTCATATACTTTTCCAATCCAGTATGTTGTCAGTTAATTGTGATTATTGTTATTGTTATTGTTAGTGTATAAGTATTTTGTTAAAAAAAACTGATTGAAAATAGGTTTGAACAGGTTTGGTTTTGTTGTTAAAAGGGTTAAAATATTTGATGAATGTTGGTTGTGTGTTGATCTTTTGGTAGGGTAGAACTGAATATGGTTTTTTTTTGAAATGGTAATAGAATGAAAAAGTAATATGTGTTGTTGTTTTTTATAAGAAAAAAAAAATAAAAAATAAAGAGAAAATTTGTAAAGATTGTATTAAGACAAATATTAGATCCAGTAACTTTGTTTGAATGTATAGTCAAAAATGTATTTGTAATATAAAGAAAAAAAAGAAAAGAAAAGAGGGTAATTGTAATGGTCATATTAAAGAAAAGGTTTTTAAAGACAAAAATTATGAAGGAAAAATGCCATGGGCCTTTCCCATGCAACCAATAGCTAAGAAAGACTTCTAACTTGCTTAGATCTTTACCAGAAGTCCCATTTCACTGCAACAATGTTCTTTAAGTCTTTATATCCTTTGTTTAAAGCTTAATTGCCTTAGTAGAGTAAAGAAAGAAAAGCAGAAAAGATTTTCTAAAAAGGAAATTTTCAAAAAATCAACAGTGAATGGGTGAGAGTTTTTTTTTTAAAAATTTTTAAAGTTCTTATATTTTTAAGTTTATAATATAAATAATATATTAAAAAAATAGAAAAAAATTATTAATAAATGAATAAGAGTTTTTTATTTAAACTTTTATTAAAAAAAATTTTATAAATTTAATATTCAATTTTAACTTGTTCAATTTACTCAAATATGATCTTTTTATTTAAAAATAGAAAGCTTTTAATATATTGTTATACTTGATTTTTGCTCAAGATCTTCACTATCCCTTGTTTAATTTTTACTAGCATTGACCCTTGAAATATTAGTTCTTTTAGAATAGTTTTGTATTACAGATTTGTTGCTGCACCTTTGGCATCTATTGTATTTATTGCACCTTTACCATTTCTAGAATATTTCTATTTTATTTTATCTTTACTTTTGATATTATCTTTGTCAAAGTGTTTATCTATGTACATGCTACTATATTTGAATATTCTGACGAAGATAGTATCTATATCTTAGCTTATATTTTTACTATAGTATATATTTATCATATACAAAAATATTATAACTCAAACATGTATATAAAGGCTCCAATTTCGCTTAGGAATTGGCAGGCTTGAACATATATTTTATTAAATAAATAACTTGACCTTTGAAAAACAAATTACTATTGCCTCTTTCGCCTAACCTCATACACCTCAGAACTGTACTAATTTGTACACCTCTAGGAACTTTAGCATGCCATATTGGCCTTGTCCATCTAAAATGTCTCCCTGCTACTAGTTCTCTGTCTTTATCTTTCTCCTGAGGTAGAAACAATATATGACAATATATAAAGGAAAGACCAAATTAAATAAAGAAAGAGAAACTTTTGCAAAAAAAACTAAGTAACAGTTTGAGTTTGTTTTGTAGAGTTTAAGAAAGAAACTTGGATCAAATTATTGCACTTCAGCCTTAAAAACAGTAATAGTAGAGAAGAGTTTGAATAGTCTATTACAGTAATAAAAAAAAATTAAATTAAATTTAATTTATAAATTGAGAAGTTTACTATTTCTACTATATTTAAACTTGTACAATTATATTATTTAAATAAAAATTTGTGTAATCTTTTATATATTTAAAATATTTTATAATTGTAGATATTATAACTTTATAATGATTTTTTAAAAGAAATATTATATGAATTTCTTTATAAGTTATTTTTAATATATAAAATTTTAAAAACAATTAAATATTTGTCTTTTCAATTATAATAATAAAAAAATAAGAATAAATATGATTTTTTTATATTAAGGATTTTTAAAAGCTCAATCAAAAAAGAATTACTACAATTTCAATAAGAATTGTTAAATGAATATTAATTAAACTTTGAAAATATAATTAAAACTTCTATAGTAAATTAAAAAACTATATCAAGAAGACACTTGATTTAATTAAGTTCAAATTAGATCTCTATAAAATTTATAATAATGAAAAACAAATTAAGAATAATTCAAATTTTATATAAAACATTATTAAAAAATATTTCAACAATATTTTAAAAGACAAGCTTTTTTTTTTAATTAATTTTTAAATTGATATACGAAATATTTTATTAAGTCAATTAATTTAGAAATATATAACAAAGTTATTTAATCTCTTGATTAAGTAATAATCAATAAGTTATTAAAAAATAGCTCAAAAATAAAGTTTCTAAAAATAGAAGTTGATCATTATATTATTAAACTAATAGACAAGAAAACCATTCAATATATATTTTTTATATTTAATTAAATCATATTATTCTTATCTATATTTAAATTATACTGTAAAAACAAACAATTATTAACTTTCAAAATTATTGCCAACTCTTAGGACTATAGTTAACTTCTAGGATTATTACTAATTCTCAGACTATTTCTAACTTCCAGAGCTATTGCTAACTTTTAGAACTATTGTTGACTCTTAGGACTATTGTTAAATATATACATTGCATAATAATAATTCTTTGAACTATATTTCTTTTCATAAAGTATATATTTTAATAGTTAAAAGTTCTTGAAAAAAAATTTACTAAAAAAATTTTTTATAAAAAGAGTTGTATATAAAAAAAAGTTTTTTTATTATTTATAATATATAATTAAATATTGTTTTTAATTATAATATTTAAATAAATATTTTTTATAATTTGATTTATAATTTTATAAAATTAATATATATAGTATTTTATAAAACTTTTCAATTATTAATTATTCAAAAGCCATTGTATAAAAATCAACACAAGATATTAAAATAGTATTAAAAATTTAGTAATTATAATAATATAAATTTTATAATTAAATTTAAAAAGTTTTAATTTGATCTATAAAATTTTCTTTTTAAAAAAATTTTTGATTTGTAAGTTTTTTTAAATTTTTAAATTATAAAATAAGGTTTTTAACAGTATTATTTCAATATTAAGTTGATATTAAATTTATTACAAGTTTAATAAAGTATGTTGTAATCTATATATTAAATTTATTATAAGTTGATACTATTTTGGTATTAGTTTAAAACCTTGTTTTAAAGTAATTATACATATATATATATAATTTTAATAAACTTGAAAATAAATTAATAATATTGTAGTATATTTTTTATAAATAATTGTATTAATAATTTTTTTGAATTATAAAAATACAATACCGTGAAAAAATCATTTTGTTTTTGTTTTTAAAATTAAAATTTCATAGAACCTTTATAACATACTTTAAAATAATATCTTGAACAATCTTATTCTTTGTGTTTTTAAAAACATTATATAAATTTCATTTTTATTTTATCAACTATTTATCGAGTTGCAGTCAAAATAAAAAGATAATTTTAATTTAAAGCTTTTTAAATATGATAATATCATTGTTACCGTATAATCAACAGAATTGACATTTTTTAATTAAAAATTAAAAAAGTCAAAATATATTTATTATTTTCTCGTTTTAGATAAATTTTTAAATCCCATTTATTCTCAAAGCCATGCGGGCCTTTTAAGGCTACGGTATTGTTTTTCTTGCATTTTTTTAAGCATAGCCCCTTAACCTTAATAGACTATCAAATACGCCATAATTTCCAGTACAGTACTATGCGGATCTTTGACGCAATTAATATTTAGTCATATGAGCCACATGCAAATCATAACCATGATTGATTGATTATACCTTCTTGTCATCGTAGATCCTATAGTTAAACCCGGAAATTTCATTACAGTATTCGGTTAAATGGAGGATTAATTATTCTTTACTGTCATATATGGTCAGTTGAATCAAGAATATATTTATCAAGAATCACATAAGTAGTAAGTAGAAATTTAATATAATTGTCACTACTGTATATTCTATTATCATATCAGTAAATAAGGCTTAATTGGTTTTTTTTTTCAGATTATAATTCTATAGTCGTTAGTAACTCAATATAAGTATGTTTTGTTGTTTATTCATAAACTTCTTCTTTTCTGTTATCATATCATAGAAGGTAAACTTTATTAAATATATATTCATTATTTGTTTTATAAATAGGATTTTTTAATTGAATATCAGCATTTAATATAGATCGTAAGTGAATACAATATGGTATGTTATTTGTTCGCAAAATAAAAAATGAGGTTTAATTCTATTCCTGTGCATTACTATTGTATCCGGTAAGTTGCTTCTGGATATTTTGTTTCATAAAATAATACGAAAAGATCTTTAATTGTAGCTTTGTTTACTATTGTAAAGGGTTAAATTTGTCTAAGGCGTCCGTTATTTTTTTCGAAAATATATAAAATGGGAAAGATTAAAACCTTTTGTAAGTTAAATGCGGGAAATTTTATGTTTCTTAAATAATATGATAAGATATTTAATAATATTATTGTTTATTATTGTAGTATGTAAGTTTATCCAAGAAATTATTTTTTAGGAATTTGGTTGTTTTTCAAATAATATAATCAATCAATTATTTTTGTTTACAACTGTTTAGTCGGTAAGTTATCCAAGACATCTACATTTTTTTTTTTGCAAAATATATGGGTCGGGATCTACGATATCGTTAATTTCATCTTTGTTATTATTTTTACTATTGTAGATGGTAAGTTTATCCAGGACATTACATATTTTTTTTAGCAAAGTATACGAGATGCGATCTACAATATCTTTGCCTGTTTTTTATAGATTGTAAGTTGAAACCAAGAAATTAGTTGTTTTTTAAATAATATAACAAAAAAATTTATTTGATTCCATGTTTACTATTGTAGATGGTGAGTTCATTTAAGACATTTACATATTTTTCTAGAAAAATATACGAAACGTGATCTACAATACTGTATTGTTAATTTTATCTTTATTTACTATTGTAGAGGGTAATTTATCCAAGATATTTGCATTTTTTTACAAAAGTACAAATGAGATCTACAATATCTTTGTTTGGTTTTTGTAGATTGTAAGTTGAATTCAAGAAAATTTTTTTTCTTTTTTTTTAATATAGCAAAATCGTTAATTATTTATTATATTATTGTAGACTGTAAGTTTATTCAGGACAGTGCATTGATTTTTTAACAAAATAAGCGAGATGTGATCTAGAATATTTTTGCACGTTTTTTAGATTGTAAGTTAAATTTAAGAAAGTTTGTTGTTCTTAAAAATGACAAAGTATTTTACTTATATATGCTTACTATTGTAGATGGTAAGTTTATCCGGTACATTTATTAAATATTTTTTTTTGCAAAATACACTATATGTGATATACAATATTGTTAATTGATCGTTGTAACTATTGTAGACTGTAAGTTTATCAAAGACATTTACATTAATTTTAATTAATATACGAGATGTGATCTGTAATATTATTAATTACATCTTTTGTAGACGGTAAGTTTATCCATAACATTTACGTTATTAATTTTAGCAAATGTTCGAGTTAATCTACAATATCTTCGCTTGCTTTTTTTGAGTTCAAGAAAAAAATTTTTTTAAATATTAACTAGAACTTTGTTTAATATTGTAGGCGGTAAGTCTATCCAGGACCTCATATTATTTTTAGCAAATACACGAAATGTGATCGATATTGTAATTCCTTTGTTTATTTTTAGATTGTAAGTTAATTAAGGAATTGATGTTTCTAAATTATATGACAAACCATTTCATTGCATATATATTTACTATTGCAGATGGTAAGTTTATCCAGGACATTTACATATTTTTTTTTAGCAAATATACGAGATGCGATCTACAACATTTCTAATGGTATCTTTTTTGACACTATAGAGGGTAATTTTATGCACATAATTTGCATTACTTTTTAACAAAATATACAAGATGACACCTACATTATTCTTTGCTTATTTTTTAGATTGTGAGTTAAACAAAATTTGTTGTTTCTTGAATGATATGACAAGATATTTTATTATATCTATGTTTACTATTGCAGATAGTAAGTTTATTCAGGACGTTTTTGTATTTTTTTGGAAAAATCACAAGATGTGGTCTGCAATAAAGCTAATTGCATCTTTGTTTACAATTATAGACGGTAAGTTTATCCTAGGAATTTACGTTATTTTTTTAGAACAATATCTTCGCCTGCTTTTTATAGATTGTAAGCTAAAATTAAAAAATTTTGTTTTTAAATATGACAAAATATTTAATTATACTACTGTAGACTGTAAGTTTATCCAAGACATTTACATTATTTTTTGCAAAATATACGAGGTGTAATCTAAAATATCTTTGCTTGGTTTTTATAGATGGTAGGTTGAATTCAAGATAATTTGTTGTTTTTTAAATAATACGGCAAAATATTTAATTGTATTCTTTACTATTGTAGATGGTAAGTTTATCCAAATCATTTATTTTAATTAAAAAATATATGAGAAGTGATTTGTAATATCTTGTTTTTTACAGATGGTAAATTGAATTCGAGAAATTTTGTTTCTTAAATAATATGACAAAATATTAAATTATATCTTTATTTACTATTGCTAGATGGCAAGTTTATCCAAGACATTTATATTATATTTTAATAAAATATATGAGATGTGATCTATTATATTTTCTTGTTTTTTATAGATTGTAAGTAGAATTCGAGAAATTTTGTTGTTTCTTAAATAATATGACAAAATATTTAATTGTATCTTTATTTACTATTGTAGATGGCAAGTTTATCCAAGACATTTATATCATATTTTAATAAAATATATGAGATGTGATCTGAATTATATTTGCTTGCTTTTTATAGATTGTAAGTTGAATTCAAGAAAAAAAAGTTATTTTTAATAATTTGACAAAATATTTAATTATATCTTTGTTTAATATTGTAGACTGTAAGTTTGCGCAAGACATTTACATTAGTTTTTAATAATGTGATTTGTAATATCTTTGCTTGTTTTTTATAGATGGTAATTTGAATTATAGAAATTTCGAATAACGACTAAATATTTAATTGCATATTTGTTTGTATTATAGACGGTAAGTTTATCCAAAAAACTTACATTTTTTTTTTACTAATATATAAGATGTAATCTACAATACAGTCAGTTACATTTTTCTTTACTGTTATAGACGGTAAGCTTATCCAGGACATTCATATTATTTTTCAACAAAATGTACTAAATGCGATCTGAATATTCTTGCTTTCGTTTTAGATTGTAAGTTAAATTCAAGAAACTTTACTGTTTTAATAAATAATATATCAACCTATTTATTTACATCTTTGCTTATTATTGTAGGTGGTAAGTTTATCCAAGACATTAACTTTTAATAAAATACACGAGATGTGATCTGCAATATCTGCTTGTTTTTTACAGATGGTAAGTTGAATTCAAGAAATTTTTATTATTTCTTAAATAATATGAGATATTTAATTGTATCCATGTGACTATTAAATGGTAAGTATATCAAGGGCATTTGTTTTTTTTTTTGTTAAAATATACGAAATGAATCTAAATATCTGTGTTTGCTTTGTATACTTTCGGTTTCATTGCAAGTTGAGAAATTGAAATTATTGTAAATAGTAGATGAATGTGATCAATGTAACCAGAAGATGACATCAGATTGGTGCCAACCTTGCAATTCTTTTCGTTTTCAACAAGAATTCGATAATTGGAAAAGTGGAAACAATGATATTGACGCACTTATAAAAGAGTTGCAGATAACGGCAACTAATAAACATAGAATTCTCGAGTGGATTCCATATTCGAAATTAAATAACGTAGCGTTTATTGCCAAAGGAGGTTTTGGTGAAGTATATTCAGCTGAATGGACTGATGGATCCATCCTTTTTTGGGATGTAGAAAATAGCCAGTGGGAAAGAAGGGGAATTACAAATGTTGCGTTGAAATGCCTTGATTATCCAATAAACATAACCAATAAATTTTTAGATGAGGTTATTAATTTCATGATATTAACGTTATTACTTAACAACGCTTATTAATCTTTTGTCGTCAATTAATTTTAGATAAGAGATCTATGCGATTACAGTGACCACATTTCTCGCATCGCAAACTGCTATGGATTTACTCGAAACGAAGAAACAAATAATCTTATGATTGTCATGAAATTAATTTACGGTGGAAGTATTAGAAATAATCTTTCTAAATTTCGTGCAATGAAATATGAAGAGAAATTTGCTATATTACTTCGAATTGTGGATTGCCTACGTCAAGTACATGACATTGGATTAGTCCATCAAAATCTTCATACTGGGAATATTCTTTTATCCAACGAAGATTTACCTTATATGACTTATTTAGACTTTTGTAAATCAATTATTGAATCCGCTAGCGGCTCCGAAGAGCAAAAGATTTATGGTGTGCTCCCATACATGGCGCCCGAAGTTTTACATGGAAAGGAGTATACCAAGGAAGCCAATGTTTATGCATTTGGTGTAATTATGTATGAAGTATTGTCTGGTATTCTTCCTTTTCACAACATTCCACACGATAACGAACTTGCAATCGAAATTTGCAAAGGATTACGACCTAAAATTTCTGTTGACCTTCCTGATTTAGCAATTTACCTAATACAAAAATGTTGGGATGCTAAGCCGCAGAACCGTTATACTGCACATGAATTATGTGCTATTTTAAATGAGTGGAAAGATGGTAGACATAATTTTCCGGATATAACATTTACTGAGCAGACTAATACAATTAGAAACAGGACGTCAGATTCTTCGACCAGAAATCAAACATCGATGCATTCATCTGCAATGTATACAAGTCGATTCTTCAATTTTAAAGGCCTCCCGGAACCAAAGAATTTAACCGAACCAAATTTTGGCAATTAAATTATTATAATTACTTGTTCGAATGCATGGATGCCAAGAATAAAGCGATACGGATCCTAAATAGTATTAGCTATCCTTCATCCCGACGGCCGCAATCGATTTTTTTTTTTCGGAAAGTAAATGATAATAGTGAAAATAAATTTTTTAACTCAATTATAGAACATAAAATAATCATTCTTAACTGACAAATTCTCAAGTAATTCAAAATAATAGTTCGAGGAAGGATGGAATTTTATTATCAATCTATTATCTTGTACTTGTCCCATTCCTTCCTCCTCTCTCTTTCTGTTCTTTCTCAAGGGAACAATTAAGTATATTATTTTCGTATTTTATAAATCAAATAAACATCTTCATATTGTTTTAATGCTTTGTTGACAATTATTTTGATGAAATATTTTATATTATTTTGCTGTGAAATTAAATACTTATGACATCTTTTTATTTAAATACATGATTGATATGATAAGCTCCTGTATTAATATAATCACCACTACCTAATAAATCCAGTATATCATCTTTATATTTCTTTCTTATGATATTTATTACATATGGGACATGTCTCTGGGCAAGTAAGTAATCGTTATGTTATGTTTGAGCAAAAATATGTATATATAGCGATTTATGAATAGGCTATGCACATAATCAATTCTATTGCGTATGATGCCAAGGAATTGTATTTAACCATGTAAAGATTATCAATAAGCTTTCTGAATTTATATATCTTCTTAGGAATAGTGACTTCTGGATTCTCATTATATTATATCTGAAGAAGATAGATTTGTTAAGTTGACATAGTGTTCTTTTCTTTCAATCACAGTAAACATTATCCTCAAGTTATTTAACATCTTTGTGCTGTGAAACTGATGTTGTGCTCCTTGGACCTCTAATACAAATCGATTGTATTGGAAAAGGCATCAAGTTCTAATCCTTCCATAAAAGAGGGTCAACATTCAATTACTGGTTGCTCATTAAAAAGCATCGGGGCTATTATAATACTTTTTTTCCTGAAATTTTCAATTTCCTTATATTCTAATTTTTTTTAAGTTCATCTCTTATCTGTTCTAATTTCACAACTTTATATCGTTCTCGGTAACAGTATCTGTTTTATTTTTCTCCAAATCATCGATACCGATCTTGAATTCGATGTTCTCTTCTTAACTTGTCTTTCGTATTTTTTATGTAAGACATGGATCTATTCTAAATTAGATTTATAGGTTAATACACATTGATATCCATGCAATAAAGTAATAATTAATATTCTGATGTATTATTATATTAAAAAATAAATCAAGACTATATAATAAGTATATCGAAAAGATGAGAAGCTTCGTGTACCCTATAGAACACATGTAACTCGTAATCTCGGCATCTTCTTTTTAGAGGAGCTAGTACAAGATACTAATCATCATGATGCAGCCCATAGATAAGAAAGGTTGCGTTGAGGTTGTGGATCAATGTCAACATTATGTGCAGATAAGTTAGGTTGTGAATTACTGTACTACTACTGATCACTCTCAATGTGCTGTTACCCTTAAATGAAGACCTTTAAGATGATGAAAAAAGAATTTAAAAGTATATTAAAACTATTCACAGCACTTCATGCATTAGAAAAAATACTTTTCTCATGTAAAGTTATGGGTTAAAGGAATCGTAACTCATCCCCGAGAAAAATTCGAATAAACATATGTGTATGAAAAATACTTTGAACATTTTAATCCGATGACATAGTTTTATTGGAAAAAATTTAAAGCCAATGCGGGCAACTTCTTTTGAAGCAGAGTATATAATAAAAATTCGAGAAAAAATGTGTGAAACTCGAGTTCACGCGGTAAAAATAAAAAATGATTGATTTGAGTACTATATAACATTATATACATAACTAAGCTGAAACAAATAACCTTCGTATCCTCAATGATAGCATAGCAAAGAAACCTAAATCAGTGATGCTTATTCTTTTTCGAGTTTTTACTTTTCTTGCCTTTCTTTGGAAAAAGATGGGTATTGTGTTCATCTAGTTTGTTTAGTAAATCTGGAAGAAAAGAAAATAGTTATAAAAGGATTAAGATAAAGAAAAACGAACAAATCTACACATACAGTTTTCGACCTCAAATACACTTCCATCGTTTGCCATGCCCCACGCCACCCGGTTAGTATTGAATTTATTCACTACCCCTTTGAAATAATCCCCGAGTGGCCATAACAAAAGATCCATGGGATCCCATTCAAATATGCGACCATAACAGTCCAGGAAAAGGATTCCACAATAGAGCTTACCAATAATGATGATGTGATCGAAACCATACCGTTTAACCTGCGCCATATAGTTTTTAAGATTATCTGGTTGGGCTTCGCTTTGGATCTTAATACCAATAAAGGATGTAACACGAAGACGATCGGATTCGCTTACGATCTTTTCAACGATCATGAGTGGATTGTTTGGATTATTGCAACACCCGTGCGATTCATTATCTCCACCATTCTTTGGCACTTGAGACACGAAAGAAGAATCTCCCTCTTCGACAGAGTGATTATCCGGGAGTATAAGACGACACAGTGTTTTCGGATTTTCTGTCGTCCACGTAGTGCCCGCCAAGGTACCAATTCGAAGCAGTTTCCCCAAGGATGCTTGCATTGTTCGGATTCTTTCTTGGTTAGGAAAACATTCGAATGGTACTACTGTAATGCCGGTATTGATTTCACCCGCGACATTGTTGCTAGTCTGTTGCTGTTGTAAATTATTGTTCTCATTCGTCGTGTTAGTGCACTTCTGCAGCGAATCAACGCCCCAATCATGGATCTTACAATATTCATCTTTCACATTTTCTGAGATTTTTTCGTCGAAATTTTGGCTTTACTGTCACCGAAAAACTTTTTGTATTCATCTCCATCATTGTAATTTTGTCGGCCAGGAGTTCCCATATCTTGACAAGATATGATTTCTGGTCTTAAAGTTACATCTTCTTGGTAGGCTGACGGATATGGTACATCCAAAGAAGAAATATTGTATCCCACAATGTTATTATTAGAATTGTTCGACACTGGGGCGGTTTTATCATCTGCTCTCGGTACCGAACGGAGTATATTTTCTTGAGCCGAGTCTCCAGGGACCTACATAAAACACCTTTTGTTAAATACATTTTGTTTTTTCTTACTAGACAAGCAAAACTAACCTGAAAAGTTCTACAAGTCCTCTATCAACTGCTTCGTCCATCCTTTTTGTTGTAAATTATTGTGATGGAAATCATGTGATTGAATAATTACTATACATGAGTGATTATATTTTATTTGCGATAATTGCAAGTCCGATACTTTCTACAAATTGAATTATACAAACATAAAATTATGATGTAATATACTATATAAATATAATTTTTTTGTAAAAAAAAAAAGTTTAAATTTCTCTCGTAATGGTTTGTAAAATTAGCTTTTCAAAAACTTCAGTGGCTTATCAAGACATTGTTAACTATCTTGTCGAGGAGTAATTCTAGATACAATAAGTCCAAAGAAACGAGAAAATTCGAACAAATAATGAAGCCTTGGCAATTATAAAACGGTATTTTCTATATTAAACTAGAAAATTAATTACAACGTCAATTTGTACCTACATAGGATATAGAATTTATCAATTTTATTAATGATCATTATATACATTCAAAAGAATGTTTCAATAAATTTTTATAAATCATATTGACATTACTAAAAAAAAAGATAACTCCAGTAATAAGTTATGGTCCTGTGACATTTCTCAAATGGATTTAATATATATATATATTGCAACATTGCTGAAGCTTACTTTATTAAGGTTGTGAAAGTACATGTTACTTGAGAATACAAAGTAATTTTGTAAATTATATTTTCATATGTTTATATTTATAATGAAACCATTCGACAATTTATTATTTATTTTATATAGTTGTTATTTTTAACAGTAGACTAATATGCTTAAATTTATTGGTGATCATTGTAACAGTTTATAGCATATATTGGGAAGATATTATCATACAACTTTTTTGACAAATTTTTTATAACTCTCTGCTTTACAAAATTCAAGAGAATCTAAACTTAGAATATATCATGCAATGCAATTAAAGATTAGATATTTTACTTAACAAGAATAAAATATTTGAGCTATATAGTGCATTAAAACTTGATTGTCTACTTATATAAACTTAAAGTTCAATGATCATTACAAAGTAATTCTTTACTAATATTACTTGTATTTCTTAAATCTATATTATAATTTATATTACTTTACTATTAATTGATAATGATTATACTATTAATATTATTACTAAATAAATTAATTTTTAAACAAATATTAATTTTGATCTCAAAATTATAGTTAAAATCAATTAAAAATTAAAAATAATTAATTAAATCAAATATACAATCCTATATTTTCAAAATTAAATTTATATATAGTAGTATCCAAAATTATTTAAAAATTTTCTTAATGTATATAACTTAGTAAAAACTTATTTAAATTAAATTTAAATTTAAATATAAATATAGAAATACTATAAAATTACTTTACTTATTTTAATTTATAGATTATATTGTTATTATTATTATTTAAATAATTATTTTTAATTAAGAATTTTATGTTATATATTAGTTTTACTTGATTTTTACCCAAAATCTTTACTATCTTTTGTCTTATTTTTACTAGCATTTATTCTTGAAATATTGCCTATTCTAAAGTAATCTTTGTATTGCTACTTTGTTATTGTTTATCATTGTGCTTTTCATACTATTGCTACTATAGAATATTTTCTATTTTACTTATTTATCTTTACTCTTTTATCTTTATTTTTTTATCTTTACCAGAGCATTTATTTCTATACTAATATATATAAATGACTGTTTTAATAAATATAATATTTCTTTCATATCTTTATTATTTTATATAACTTATATTTATCATATACAAAAATATTATAACTCAAATATATATATAAAGTCTTCAATTTCATTTAAAAACTGACAGAGTTAAACTTTCATTTTATTAAATAAATAAATTGATCTTTATTAAAACAAATCACTATTGTCTCTTTCATTTGATTCCATATACCTTAGAACTGTATTAATTTTGATAAATCTTAAAAACTTTAGCATATCACATTGGTTCTTTCAAACAAAATGTCTTTCTATTACTAGTTCTCTGTCTTTATCTTTCTTCCAAGATAGAAATAATATATAATACTATAAAATTCAATTTTTTTAATATTATTTTATATATTATTTTATAATAAATAATATAAAAATAATATATTATTTAAACAATATTACTAATTAATATAAAAATTTATAATTAAAATTATTTATTAATATTAAAAAAAATTTATTTAATATATATATTGAATAAGTATCAATTCTTTGATTTAATATATAATATTTAATTGTACAATTTATATTTTTCAGTTTATATAAGTTTAATAATAGCCTATCAAAATAACTATTTAAACTTTATTAGAAAAAATTTTTAAAAGTAATATATTGTTTAAATAGTAATATGAAAAATTATACTATATAAATAATTTTAATAAAATATTAGTCTTGAACTGTTTCAAACTCAAAGTAACTGATTTATTAAAGTATTTAAATAGTGTCACATGTAGTATCTTTCAAAGTAAAATCAATTTTTTATCTAATACATCCAGTATTTATCTTTTATCTATTTACTAGAACTTAATATTAAAAAGGAAACAACAGATTTTATTACAAATAAGAACTGGAAAATAAATCATTTAAGCAATTAGATAATACCATACTATAAGATTTGAAACAGAACAAAACTAATTATTGAATAATTAATTTCTTATATATAAAAAATTAAATATAAAAATCTTATTTATCCTTATAAGTACTGAAATCTGGCTAAATATAATAGACTTATATTGTCAAGAGATATATAAAAAATTTGTATTAATAATATCAGCTTTTTTTGTAAGAATAATTAAAATTTTTGATTATTATGTATTATATTATTAGATACTTTATCCATTGCATAGCACATGCAAATTTCTCTATACTAATATTGGCTACTATATTACTGAATATTATGGAGCATAATTTCAAAAGAATTCAAATAATAATAGTTGTACAGAAGCTTTTTAGATATATCTGGTTTTATTACCAATAAATAAACAATATTGAATTTAGTAATTATGGCCATGTTGATCTTTTGAAAAAAGTAAGCCATCTATTCTTTTTCTAAAAAATTATAAAAAAAAATTTTTTTCCAAAGTTAATATCTTGAGAAAAGTTACTATTTCTTAATATAATTCTTAAAAAAAGAGTATTAATTGATTAGAGAAATAATAAAATAAAAAGAAATATTTTGAAGAAAAAATTTTAAAAAAAAAAAAACTTCAAGAAAAAGAAAAAACCTAACTTTGACAAGAAATTTAGAAAAAAGCAAAAGAGAATAAGAAAAATATATAAAAAAGTTTATAGAATAGAATAGAATAGAAAGAGAAAAGAAAAAAAAAGAATATAAAAAAAGAAGAATAAGAGTATGGAAAAAGAAAAGAGTAAAATAATAAACAATACAAAAATTTCCTAAAAAAAAATTTTTCAAGCACAAGAAAAGAAAATAGAAAAGAGTTTTTTTTAATTTAATATATATATACTGTATATTTTAAATTAATATTTATTAAAAAATAATATAATTTTTGATTTTTTAAAATTATATAAAAAATATTTTAGTCTATATATATAATTTTTTTTAGATATAATATTTTTATAAAAACTATTTACTGTATATAATATATATGTTTTTTATATTTATAAACCCTTTTTACCAATTTTCTTTTCAACACAAAAAACAGATGTTCCAAAGAAGTTTCATATTTTTTTATAATATAGTCTATATATTGTTCTTAATAATATTATTATTTAAAGATTCTTTTCTCTTTTTACTTGTTTCTTTTTCTCTTTAAAATAAACCTTTTATATTTCTATAAATAAATATAAGAAAAACCTACCTATAAAATCAAAGGAAAAAATATTTTATTAAAAAAAAAAACTTGTAAAAAAAAATACCTATTTTTTTTCAGAGATTCAAGACTTTAGGAAAGATAAGCACAGGTTTCTGAAACTCTTATATTTTTTGAGTATTTTTTCTATTTTTCAAACATGTAAACTTTTTTTTTATTTTTTAAGAATTTTATTTACTTTAGTTTGACTCAGAATTTTTGATTATATTAGAATTTCTAAATAATAGATACGAAATTTAAATTAATTAATTTATATATATAAAAAAATATAAACAAAACATATAACTTCTATATGTTTTGTTTTGTATAACAATTAATTTAATAATATTATAAAATATTGTATAAAAAACAATATGACAAAATATTTGTATTGTTAAGAAGTATTATAATGTTTTTTCTTTTTTTTAAACTGGGGGTTTTTTTTTAGAATAAAAAAAATCCTATTTCAATCTAGTAACAAGTTTTTTTGTTGATTATTATCCTAAAAAGGTATCAAGCAATAATTTCTTATAATATAAGACTTGTTTTAAACAATAATTTCTTAAGTGTATAAGTTTTATTATAAGTATCTTGAATATTTTTGGTTAACAATAAAATTATGAAAATTAAATTGTTTGTTAGCTGCAGATGATGATAAAGAATTTATTTTAATAAACCAAAATTGATATTGAATAGTTTTATTTACCAAAACAAACTTTTTAACTACTCTTTTCTTCTTTCTTTATTTTCTTAAAAATAATTTTTTTTATTTTTTATAATTACTGATTTGTGTTGAGGTGACAGTTTAAATATAAACTAGATTTGATTTTTTAAAATTGAGATTATAATATCTAGACTTAAAAAAAACAACTTTTATTATTTTCAATTATTATATCTAAAGAGTTAAAATTTGAAAAGTCTAAGATAAATAATATTATACAATAATAATTGATAGATCTACTTCTTTGTAGTGAAATAGTTAATAAATAGTTAAATTATATAAAAAACATGATAATCTTAATATTAAAGATTCAAGAATTATATACAAATCTAGAATAACTTGTTAATAAGTGTTTTGTAAAATAGATTTTTTTTTTTTTTTTTTTAATGGCTAAAGTAAGACTTTACTCTAGTTTATTAATATAGATAGTTTGTTACATATTAATATATAAAGTTTAAGCTATATTATTTTTATATTAACTAGAAACCACCACAGGTACTATAGATCATCCAGGTTAAGTCTGCCACTATTATTATTTTCTTTCTCAATTCTTTGTTCATATTTACTTTTTTTGGCTCTTTTTTTTTGGCCGTATATCGAAATATGAACGATTAGCTATTCCAAAAAGAATGTCAGTAATTGTTAAATTTATTCCATTCCTAAATATTTTATCGATACTTCCTATTCTTGGTTTGCAAGTGGTTTTGTGTCCTTGTATGGTTAGATTATACAGACCATCTTCAGGTAAATAATCATTAATTTCCGTTGGTGCTCTTCTATTAATAATGATTTGATAATCTCCTGGTTTGTTTCCTGCAGATCTAATCAGATTTTTAACATGTTGTTTATTAAGATCGTCCCTTTTTACATGAAGCACGTGATTGAATTTCTTGTTGTTACTGTTATTGTTGTTATCTCTTTTCACATGTGGCACGTGTTTGAGCCCCTTGTTGCTATCATTGTTATTGTTACTACTAGTAGTAGTTGCAATCCTTTCGCTGCTGGTAATGACTTCTTGTGTTGGTTTTTCCAAGGCTTTAACCCTGTCCACCTTCATACTTTTTGTTTTATGAACTGTATTATAATGCATTGTTCTGATAAATGGACTAGAGAAATTTTCTCCACATTCTGTATACTGACATGTTTTAGAAGGTGCGAGTTGTTTCGATAAAGGTTGTTTATCTACTTCTGTTCACAGTTTTTTTCCTTCCTGCGACTTCCTTTTTCTTGGTCATCTTTTTCTTTTCTTTTTTGAAAAGCCTGGGTTTGGTTGGAAGGTAAGAACTTGTTGTTTAGAGATATTAAAACCGACTGAAGAAGCCCTTTCTATCCATTTGGAGAAAAGTTCTTTTACTTGGTTCAACTGTTTAGCTGGTCCAGAGTATTTGAATTTAGCACTGTAGGGAAGACTTATCTCCACAGTAATATTCAGTGTGTGTTTTTAGTTCCTTAGAAATAAAGATAAAAACTTTACTTCTCGTTATTTTTGAAAAAACTTCTTTTAAGAAAATTTTTCAACAAAAATGTGATTGACAGGAAGAGTTTTTTTTTTTTATTTGTAAAATAGAATTAATTAAGCTTTAGTATAATATTATATTATATATTGTATTATTGTTATTTAAAAATCATATTAATAAATGTTAAAACTTGTAATCTGATTAGAGATAAAAAAAAACATTTTTTTTTATATGTATAATAAATTTTTTATTAAAAAAAATTACAAAATACTATTGTTACAAGTTAATGCCTATTAATAGTAATGACAAAAATTTTGACTTTATAATATTTTGATAGGAATATCTGATATAATAGAGAAAATATAAAGGCAAAAAGAGACATAGATTTAATAAGTTTATGTAATTTGAAAAGATACTATTGATTAGAATAATATAATAAGTATGTGATTTTTAACTAAAAAATATTCTTTTTTATTTACTATTTTATTTACTTTTTTACTTTTTATATTTTTATATTAGTTTTATACTTTTTTATAACAAAAGAAAATAAAATAATTAAAAAAAATAAAAAAAATATCAAAAATAAAAGAAATATTAAGGCTGAGAGTCAATTATTCATTTGATAATATTGATAATATTGATAATATATAATTATCATTTTTCAATTTCTAAGTTATATTATTGATTACTATTTTCTTTTTTTTTTTTTTTTTTTTTTATAGTAGAACGGCATTAGATGCAAGGTTTTTATTGTATATAACAATTCAGGTTACATCAAGTATTCTCTCTAGTACTATGACTACAGCTAAATACTAACCTATCTACTTACTTTTGCTCGTTGACACTAATCTGATACTCTTAAAGTATTTTTTCGTATCTTCGAGAGGACCTATCTAGAAGGAGAATGCCTACCACTAGTTTAAACCACCTAACCTATCGGTTCAATTTTTGTGGGAGCAGCTTATGGGGCTTATACTGTTAGTTACCTTATGTAGATTACCTTTTCACATCACACCTTTCTCAATCCATCACAAGAGCAGAGGGGACCTTCGACGCAAGCACATATTCCCTAGTGAATGCTCCGGTTTTACCGCTGGTTGGACACTACCAAATCTAGGGGCCATTTTGGCCAAGTGGGGCATGACTCCCTGAGAAACCTGCTTGAAAGCTACTGACCAACTTCACTAGTTTTTCGATCTTGCACAAAGGATCTACTCAACCCCGCTTGAAGGCTGCTGACCAACTTCACAGGTATTCTCATCTTCCTAGTAAACACTCCATCGGGCCGGTTGGCATTGGCTGCCAAATCTAGGGGTCATTTTGACCAAGCAGGGCGCAACTCCTATGTACTCTGTCTCGTCGCATGGCCGACCGTATCATCTCATAGTGGCACCGGATTGGTGCTCTCTTCAAGGCTTTCCGCTTTTGGTAGTTAACAGTGGGAAAGGCTTAGCTGGGTTAGTTAAGATGGAGTACAGCCCAGTCTGTACTTCCAAATGTATGGTTGGTTCTTGGCAACTTGTCTGATGATCATCGTACCACTTCCAGACGATTATTGCGCCACACGCCTTTCTTGGAGATCACAATCCCAACGTCCCACCGGATCAGCGTGCGAATGACTTCCTATGGGAAACAGGGCTTTACTGGTTATGGCCCCAGATACCATTTTTAATACAGTTCAACCGCCTTCACCTGGGGTTGAACTGGTATCTTGTGATCTGACCTGTGGAATGTTAACCACTACACTATAGACCCACAGGTCTATTTTTGTCATTTTTTTTGCACCATACTATAATTTAATATTTATTATATTATTATTTGTATTATTTATAATATATTATTAAAATTTTTTATTTGGTATTTTTATATTATTATTTTTTTTTTTAGTAAGTAAACATTGTTGCTTTATTAATTGTAAAAAATTCATATTTTCTATATAATGAAAGTAACAACATCTCTTATATAACATGTTCAGTTAATAAGTTTAATGCTAGCTTGCCTATGTTAACCTACTATGTGATAAATAAAAATAAATATTAAAATCACTATACATCATAGAAGGTGTCAAGCAGCTATAAATACCTACTTAGAGTTATTAGTAATAAGGTAATTAAGATTGGAAATTAAATTTTTTAAACATGATAACGAATTGAAGTTACTATTTATAAAGTTATCTGTGACAATAGATCTAATTTTGAGTTGAAATTTGAGACTTGACAAAAGTGATTATATGATTTGACTGGAGAGTTTTTGTGAGATCGATAAAGATCTTGATTTCAGATTATTCCTATGGAAAAAGAAGTGTTTGCTGTGTTACACCTTGGTTTCTATATAAGGTTGTAAAGAAGAATAAGTGCTTCTGAGGCTGCTTTTATCCAAATATCAATATCAGTTATAACAAAGATTTTGCTGATAACTCCATAGGACAGTTTGATTATCTGTCAGATGTGGTCAACTGAAGTATTATTTTTGCTTGAATAGAGTATATTGTTTATGGTGTTAATAATTTGAATTGTTTGCTCTTCTGCCTTAATACACTCAAATACGTGCCTTATGTTTTCAATTCTAAGTTCACATCCTGGACAGAAGTAATCTGGATACTGTTCTGGGTATAGTTAATTGAAAAAAGCTCAAGTTGAAAGGATTCCTGAGAGAATCTTAATCTTAAGAATATTAAATTACTATGGGAATTGCTCCTTAATTTTCTGAGACATTTGAAAAATTTAATAAGCACTTTTAGGCCATGGGGACTAAGAATTTCTCCAAAGGTTTTCATTACTAATATGCTTTCAATATTATGTAGATCTTAATTAACCTTAGAATTTTCTTTGATCAAATGACATTGCTACCCAGATTGCTATTGTTTATTCTTGGATTTTTAGAAAAGTGAAATGGCAAGATATTTCAATATATGGTGTTGTCTGTTTTAGATTTTGATTTTGGTTTGATGAATTGAAGCAAAATTGATTTTTAAGAACTTATAGTATTAATTCTTGAAATAATGGAGGAGTGGTTATGCTTGATCATTCTTCTTGAACAGTTTAGAATTTCTTGAATTATCTTTCTATTGTCTCTGATTTTGATGATTGTTAAGCTTTGACACTATTGAATAATGTTATATATAGTTAAGAGAATA
The DNA here is from genome assembly GCA_910591835.1 of Acaulospora morrowiae. Lineage (NCBI taxonomy): Eukaryota > Fungi > Glomeromycota > Glomeromycetes > Diversisporales > Acaulosporaceae > Acaulospora > Acaulospora morrowiae. The sequence goes on from CAJVPV010000071.1 coordinate 23,118, forward strand.
TTGAAAATTGGAGTACCAGAGTAAAAAGATATAATGAGATAGTTGTTAACTACAATATTATTTTTGTAAGCTTGAATTGAATAAAAGTGTGATTGACCTAATTCTGTTAGTTAAAATGATGCTGGAAAGTTAGGTTGAAGATATATTTGTTGATGTGATTTTTCTTAAACTTGGAGAATATTTAGAATTTCCTCTAATAAATTATTGAGACAGAATTTTGGTAAGGAAGGGCTTTGTGTGGATATCTACAGAGAAGATGCAGATGGGCTGGTGAAGAAAATAAGGCAAGAATTATTGCAAGAAGTCCTTAATAGGTAGCCTGGGTACTTAGTTAAATTGTTTAATTGGTCTAAAAGATGGTGTTTGCCTTTGAACAGTGAACTTTTCCTAATTTCAGATGTTCTTTTGTAAGTTTTGACTATGGCTTCGATTGGGTTAACAATTCAGAAGAGAGATCTTGGGTTGGGGATAGGGCTATAAGATTCCCTGAGATCTGAAGAATTGATGAAGTTTTTGAACCAACTGGGTTCTGGATCATATCTTGTGATTCCTGTGTGAGACATAAGTTAGTATCAGGTGAGCTTGACAGTACTGTTGAATTTGAGAAGTTGGTTGGTGAATTTGATGTTTAGTACATTTGCCATATAGATGACTATTCTTTTATAGTGTCTTTCAAGGTTTTTGAAAAGCAAGCCTATTGAGTTTTAAGCATTGTCAAGGTAAAAGGAACATGATACTAGGCATAATTAGATTTTGAAACCTTTTGCTACAAGCACTGCACTCAAAATTCAATTGTTCTGATTGAATTTTTCTGAACTAACAGTGGACAGAACCAGATTGCTTTTTTTTTTTGAATTGATTTAATGTTTTGATAAAGATATTTGTTAATCAGTGAAATTGCAAGCTTAGCTATTAGATTGTTAATTAGTGAGAATTTTTGTTTTTTCTCAAGCAGAAAAAACTTTAATCCTCCTTTGCTTGCTAAGATCTTGTTGGAGCATTTTGAAAAGATTCTATAGATAGATTTAATAAGTTTGTTAACTTTTTTTTGAAAATTGTTAAGCAAAATTTTGTGAAAATAGAATGTTAGGAGAAAGTATTCAAACTTTTCAAGAACTACCTATTCAATTATTTTTTGTAGGATCTCCCCTTTCTACTTTCAATAAGTAAGTTCTTTTAAAATTTCATTGGTTGTTTTTTTAAAGCTCTTTCTATTTGCTTTTAACATATTGAGAGGAAAGATTTGAATGCTCAGGTATCTTAGACTTTCACATGGCTTGAGAACTTGAATAGGATAGTTATCGAATAAGATGTGTCAAAGTGAATTGTTTTTGATTGAAATGTTGTTAATTGCCTTGGTCTTGTCTTTGTTGTAGAATAGATTATTAATTTTAAATAATTGGTTTGCTGTTTCTAGAAGATTTTCTAACTTGGACTTGGAGTCTGCAATTAGTGCAAGGTTATTCATATATGCTAGGGTACTGGGGGCTAAATAGCTGTTAATTTAGAAATGCTCTGATAGCTTGACAATAAGTAGATCATAGAAAATTACCCATATAATTGGAGATAGTGTTTTTCCTTGTTTTATATTATTGTTGACTAGGAAGGAATCAGTTGAACCAGATAGAGTATTAATGAATACCTCTCTATTTGAGAATAAATTGGTAACTAGCTTAATTAATTTGTTTGAACAGTTGATCCTTCGAAGAACTTTTGAATTGCTAGTATAGGAACTGAATCAAAGGCTTTTGTGATGTCTAGAAATACAAACCAAAATTCTTTTTTGTTAATATTAGCTGCTTGAATGGCAAAGTTGACAATGGTCAATAGTTCCATAGTACTTTGTTCAAGAAGTCCTGCAAAGTTAAAATCAGATAGAATTTAGTTTTGCTTTAGAATTTTGATAAATCTTTTGTTTATTAGCCTCGTAAGAAGTTTCCTCATCAAGTCTATGAGGGTATAGGTCTGGTGTCATTCAAGTTATAACTCCAAACCAGTTTCTTAGGGATTAAGATAGTAATGGTATGCTTCTATGAGTTAGGAATGGTAGATAATTGTATAATAATATTAAAGATATTGTACAGTGAAGTGATGACACTTTTTCCCAAAAGCTTAATGATTTTGTAGCTAATTTCTAATTTTCCTGGTGCTTTGTTCTTGAGAACATTTCTAATGGCTTTGTTAAGGGTTGTAGAATCAATTGTTGATAAAACCTCTTTATAAAGTTCTTGGTCGATTAAAAGAGGACTATAAGCATCCTGCCAGTTAGGAAAGTTGGATAAATTAAATGATCTTTAATACAATATGTTTTTGAAATAGTCTGTGATTATGTTTTTGACAAGATCTGGATCATCTTCTATTTGTCTCTCAGTATTGAAAACATAAGAGAGATTGATTTTGGATCTAGTTTTGTTCAAAGCTTTGTTGATATAGCTTTTTGATTTGATATAGAAATTTTCTACTATGATTTTAAGATTTTGATGATATTCTTTAAGTTTTTCTTGTTGAGCTTGTAGCAGGTCTTTTTTAATTAGCAGTTTCTTTAATTTTGCAAGGTCTTTTAGGGACACATTTAATGATTGGTTTGCATTGAGATATAAGGCTGATAAGTTGTTATTGAAAGAAGATGAACATCTGTTTCTCTTAATATTGACCATGCTTTTATTAATTTTTTTGGTTTGAAATCTTAATATTCTTTTTGCTTTAGTATATTAGTTCTTTCTTGAAATATTTACTCTATTTTTTTTGATAAACTTGTTTATTGAGAACCTAACAAGATTGCTAAATTCTTTTCAAGAAATAGGAGGAGAGGCACTAAGCCATAAGTCTATATTTTTGAAGAAATTGGCTAGATTTTTTTTAGTAGTTTTATCAATATTGAACTTGAAGATTGGTTTGGTCTTTTTGAATTCAAACCAATCTAGTTTGAAAAAGACAAAATAATGATCTGTTAAAATAATATCGCATTCACTGACTTTGTATCAAATAACTTTGAGTGCCAAGTTTCAGAATACCCAAATTTGATCAATGCGTAATGCACTTGTAGAAGTGAGATATGTAAAGACTTCTTTATTGAAATGTTGACCAATGTTCACATAATTGTTAAGGTAATTATAGATTGTTCATTTGTAAAGAATGGTGAAGACATCAATGAATAGAGTTTCTTTTGGGAAGGAATTAAAATCGTCAAGAATAATATGGTGTAGCTTGAGAATACTAGCCATTCTAATGAATCACTATATATGATTTACTGCTGTTCTTCTTTTTTTTCTGTCATGTGGAAGATAGATTCCAAATAAGAAAATATTGGTCTTGTCTTTGAATTTCAGAATTATAGAGAAGCAGAATTCTGATGCTTCTACTATTTTGAACACATGGGGAGAGAGGACTTTTCCTATAATAATAGTGGTTTTATTCTTTGCTAAGAATGAATTGCCATAAATGACAGACCTGCCATTAATATTTTTTGGGTAAAATTAGTTTTTTTTTAATTTGGTCTCTGTATAGAACAATACTGTTCTATCATTGATTGAGTTGAAGAGAATTTGTAATTTGGTAAGATCATTAAGTCCTCTTGTATTAATTGTAATAATATAAGATCTTGAATGTTATGGGGAAATTGCAATGAGACTGATGTGATCAATGGTTTGGTACAATTGAGATAGGATAGGATCGGAAGTGTTGGTTATAGTAAAAATGTTATTGAGGGACAGAGAAGAGTTGAGATTGATAGAATGTATGTGGAGGTTAGGTGAATAGTTAGTATAGGAGAAATTGTTTGTGGTAAGTGTGCTAATAGAATTGTGGTTTGAAGTTATAGAATTGTGATTCAAAATTATGAAAATATTAAATTAGAAGGAAAGCAAGGTTGAACTCAAGTTTTGGAAGTTTTTCTATAGTGATAAGGGATTTGGGCAGTCTTTTGAATTTGAAGATTTTGCAAAGTTCAAGTATGTTGAATAAAAAAAAATCATTATCTGGTAGAGGAATAGCAAAGTTGTGGATTCTATTTTCTCTAAGGATATAATTAATATCTTGGGGATTTTCAGATAGTGGAATGAGAGAAATGTTAAACCATGATTTGAAGATTCTTTGAAATTTGTAATGATGATAAAGAATCTTGATTGTGCTTTTTAGATTTTGATTTTTGGAAATAAATCTACTAATACCCAAAAATGGATTTAAATCTGAAATGTTTTTCAGTAATCATGATTTGTTTGTTTGGAGAACTTCTAGAAGAACCCATAGTGGCCCTAGGGGTAAATGAAATAAAAAGTTTTCTTTGAGTACATTAATAAGAGTTTAAGCATTTTGTTATGTATCAACAGAAAGTTGAAAGGAAATACTTGTGAACTCATTGGAAATTGATAATGAGTTATATGAAAAAGGTTTTTTTAAGGAGAAAAAGTTTGAAGAGAGCTGTTTGAAGAAGTATTTAACTCTAAAATCTCTAATTATCACTCCTAGGTTTTGTTTATAAGAATCTAAGGGAAACAGATACACAAATTCTGGTACAAGTTCTTCTGGAAAAAAGGGTAAAGAAATTTTTGGTGAAGGAAGATTGAAATATAATTCAGGAAGTTTGGGAGGGATAGTAAAGTATTTTCTTAGTTTGCCAATTAGTTTACCAAGATTTCTCAGATCACTTCTTTTTATAAGAGGAAAGAGATGTGAAGGAGATTCTGATAGATTAATTGGATCTTCTAGAAAAAAAGGAAGTATTTTGAAATATGATTCTGGAAGAAGTCTAAACTTGTAAAAGGAATATAATGATTTTGCTACTTCAACAGTGGTGCTTTTATCTTTAATAGGAATTTTGTGAAAAATTTTTGCTTTGATTTCTGGTGGAATTGATTTTGGATCATTTGGGAGTACTGGTAGGTAAATATGGGTTCCTAAACTAAAGGCAAGAACATAATTCAAATGTCCCTTATTATTAAAAAAGTTTTTTTTTAAATATAATGTCAAAAAAAAACTATCTACAAAGGTTTTTTGCAATTTAGGCTACTTGATCCAAGTGTTTTTTGAATTATGTCCCTATTAAAGTAATGAATAATAATTATATTCCTTCAAAAAGGACATAATTGATCTGTGAAATTTTATATGCTAAATAGTTTAGAGACCCATCCTTACTGGTAGGTTATCCTGGAACAACTTCTTGCACAAAAAATAGATTTGAGATAGGTTCAGATTTTCTGAGTCTGCAGGATTATAAAAGTAGTTACAACCAAAATTCAAAATTTGAGTTAGAAGGGATGAAGTAAACTCAAAGATGTTGATATATCAGATATATACAATAAGAAGACAAGTATTTAAAAGCAGCTTGATTTTGAATCTTGTCTCCTAGTTAAGATATGAAATTTTGTTTTTCTCTTTATAGTTGTTTCAAAAGCTTTTTTTTATTACTTTATACTCTTTCTGATAGTTGCTTTTGAGTTTGTCCAATTTGAAGAAGAGTTTGAAAAATTGTCTATTTCTAACTTCGATTTTAATAAAAATGGTAAGATGAAGTTTTTGTCTAAAACTCTCTTTAGGTGTTTTGTAAATATCAAGAATAAAATTGATAAGTTCTTATGGTTTGTTTCTGATTGATGACAGTTTAGAAGTTCATTGTACTATTCGACAATGGTTATTTGAGATTTCCAGTAATGAAATATTGTTGCTATCCAGTTTACTGTTATATTTACAATTCAGAAAGCTATAAAACTTAATGTTTACTGGTTTTGATAATAGATTGTTCTCATATTTAATAAGTCTGACTCTGGCTTGATCTTCTTTAGATTTGTAGATATTCTTTCTGCTAGGATCTGTTGTTCAAATATCTGGAGATATAGCATTAGTTAAGCTAGATAAGTTATGTAAAGAGAAGCTTTGAGTTATAAGTGATAGGAATCTAATAGGAGATAAAAAGAATTGTCTAGTTCCTCAGGGCTGATTATATTTAAAGAGCTGATAGGATTGAAAGAAAAGTTATTGTTACCTTTTGGAATTAAGTAGAAGCTGGTAGATATTCCCATATTTAGGTCACTTGGTATGGAAAAATTTAAGTCAATTGACATAAATGAGTTGTTAAGATCATTTATATCCAGCTGTAGTGGTGTTTGATTAAATAGTGGTGAAACAATTTGTGATTGGTTGGAGTTCATACATGGAGTAAGCGATTCTGATTAGACTGGCAATGTAGAAATCTGGGTTGATATAGGATTTATAGAATTAAGGATTTGTATAGAAGCAGATTGATTTTTTGTGCTTAATTGAAAGCTTGCTCTTAGATTATATAATTTGTTTTCCCTGCTAACTTTTCTTTCGATATTAATTATATTCCAAAAAATGTGTTTGGAATAATCCTAACCTTTATTGGCTATACTGTTTAAGACTCCTTCTCTAAGGTGCTGGTTATTTAGAAAAGTTTTTTAAAAGGAATCCTGAAATCTTAGAAACTTATCCAAGTGGGTGACAAGTTTGACTTTTGAAATAGTGGCCTGGACTTGAAGGCTATCTTGACTCTTGATTGAAAAGTTGATTTGAATTACAAAAATGTTTGAAGATTTGGGATGAGTCAAATTCTGTGTTGGAATGAACTATTTAAAAGAATGGTTTGATAATAGTAGAGCAGTGATGGAGTTGGAAGGTTTTGTGATAATTATGTTATTACTTTCATCCATGTATATTAATATAAAGAGCTGTTTTCTTTTTTCTATAAGAATGATATCTAAGAAAATAGGACTGTTTGGTACATAATAAAGTTTGGATATTGGTAGAACTTGAAGTAAATCAGTTGGAGTAATAAATAGGAATTGAGATAATTGATTTGTTGGCATTATTCTGACAAGTTATTGACGTGTTAATAGAAATAATGAGTTGTTGATATGTTTGTAATAGTATTACATTGTTGATGTGTTTGAATAGTAATAAACTGTTGACATGTTTGTACTATCAATGAAATATTGATATATTTGTTGTTAAATAGGTATTGATGTGTTTATATTGCTAACATGTTAACATAATAGTAGTATTGATTTGTTTATATTGTTAATGTAATTATGTTGTGAACATATTGACATGTTATTGTTATTGTGGATGTGTTGACATGTTGTTATTATTGTGAACATGTTGATGTGTTATTGTTATTGATTTGTTTATATTGTTAATGTGTTTGTGTTTTTAGTTGAAATGTAAATCACTTGATAGAAGTGAACTGATTCTGATTTTTCCAGATCAGAAAAATTTTTCTGCATAATTTGAATAATTGATATGATTGAATTTGTTATTTGTTTATACTTTGAATTTTTTGATCTGAATTCCTTTAGAAAAAGTTTAATGTCCTTTTGTTTTTTGTTTGGTGGTGAGGTTACCTAATTTACTGGATGAAATCTGGTTAGTAAAAATTCTTCTGATATCTAGGAAGGTATAGAACCTTGTATACGACTAGCTAGAAGCTAGGAGAGTTGATATCAACTTTTTCTTTAATCTTACTGTGAATTATATACTTTTCTTTTTTTTTTTCTTGTAATAAATTTTATTTTGTCTAAAAGAACAAGCAAACAAAGAAGTGTTAATAGCAAAAGAAGTTAATAAATGTAATATCTCTATTAATAGTTTTATCTGTATTTGTTGAATCCTTTAAGTTTCTTTAGAAGTAAAGTGAATTTATTATTTGTTTCAAGTCAACTTATAAATTTTACTTTACTATGGCAATATTTACTATACTATCTCAAATTTCTCAATATTTTTTCCTGGCCAAAAAACCAAAATCAGCTTACTTCCTATAGATAATTAGCACTTTCCAATCACCCAATCAGATTTCACCCAAAAATCAAAACAAAAACTGAACCTGTTTAAATCAATTTTGTATTACAACAATAATTGCAGTAATAATCACAACAATGATACTAGTCACATGCCTATTAACAACTATAACAATAAACAATTTTATATATACTTCATTATCTATAGTAACTAAAAAGCTGGAGAGATGGGACCACGAGCCTGTTCGGAAGCTTTCTTGAGGAAATAATTGGTTTTCTACTTATAGATTTTATAATTTATTTGATACAGTTTTAGTTATAGTTACATTTATTTTCTCTTCAATTATTATACAGTGTGAGTCAAAATTATTGGAAAAAATTTTTTATTAATAAACTTTACAACTATCAAAGCAATTTAGACG